>DVRM01000345.1:0-10661 GCA_018232405.1 Junonia genoveva | reverse complement strand
AGATTTTAGTACAGATGTGTTACTTGAATTAAAATAATGAAGTAAGTTATACAAAAATTAAAAACTTTCACAGGCAGACTCGCGTCCATTGGAATTATCTTCAAGACATGGAACTGGAAGGGCCGATCTTCGATACAGCTGACGAACCTTTGTATATCTTGCGATTTGTTTTTATCTGTTATAAAAAATATTTTAAAAATTAAATAAAATTGAAGTGCCTGTTTGTACAACTAAAATAATATTTTCTTACTACCAAAATACTAATTTTCAAATTCTTGTTTGTCTTCTTTTTGTTTCGGATAAACTCCAGAACAACTGAACTGAAATTGTCCCTAGTAGACATCTATCTGATGTTGTAAAGAGTGCATAGGAAAATTTAATTTTCGTAGTTAGGGTCCAACAGAGAAAACTAAAATTGTATTGTTGTAGAGTGAATTGGCAGAAATAAATCGATTCTCTGGCCGGATCGATCCCCGGATTTAGCAACTGTTGATTTTTTTTCTGAGGACGTATGAAGACATTGGTTGATGTACGACGTAGCAACCATTATCCGCAATGAATTAAATCAATAAATAAATAATGCGGCGTATAAACAGACAAAAGAGATCGGGTTGCATGTTATGACTAAAGAGATAGGCAAAAGAAGATGTATCTGTATCCGAAATGGTGGTGGACATTTTATACATCAATTTTGATTAAAATTAATAACTCACATTATAAAAAGTTGTTTCGTAAAAAAAAAATAAATGTGAAAATTTACGAGCGTATTATTCTGATCATTACGACTATAGCGTAATACAAAAAGAAGAAGAAAATATAAAAGAAGAAAGTGTAATACATCATTGAAAAGAGGATTAAAATTATAAGTTTTTAAAGTAGTTGGAATTTTAGAGATTTGAGGAAACGCTGTTTTCTCAGGGCCGAGCTATTTTTTCTGCAAAAAGTCTCCTTTTATTTAATTAAAGCTTCTAACTTTATACCTGCAAAATTTCATACCAATCAATTCAGTGGTTATAGCGTGAAAGAAGAACAAATAAACAAACATATACATTTTACCATTATAATATAAATAAGGACAATCAATGGTCAGAAATGCTAATGCCAACCTTTCTCATCAAACAACTTGGCAAGTAGAACTATTTTCATTTTTTGTACTTCGTTGGACAATGTACTGGCTGCCACGGCTGGTGCAAAAATTATTATCTGTGCTATAATTATAGCTATCCATTCGAACGCATAATTTCCAGGATTTGTCTGTAACGAAACAAAGAATAATCGTTATTTTGAAACAATTCTGTAAATTTTTGAAGTGAAAATTTCTTTAGTGGCGTTGAGAACTTTTGTGGGATCGGTAAATACTGTGAAACTCGCGTCAGGTTACGTGGGCTGATCGAAAAACTGTAAGACAGTTGGAGAGCAGTGTTGTAAAATCGAAATCGATTAATCGATTATTCGAATTTGAAATTCGAATTTTTTTTAAATGTGATTCCATAGAAAATACTACAAACTTCCGTCGGCAATGATAGGTACAATTATTGATAATTTATTTTAGTTTTTAGTAATTTTTCGGTACTGAACCGTTCATCATTCATTGAATATTTTAATATATATTTAGGAACATACTATTGAATGAAAATAGAATCGAAATCGAGAATGAAAATATACCTTCAAATTGAAAACCTTTTTTTCTTAAGGCTTTAGGTACAATTTAAATATTATATAGATTCTGAAATCGCTTAAAAAAGAAGAAATTTAAGTGGAATAAAATGTAAACTAGTCAAAAAAATTAAACTATCAAAAAAAATGTCGCAATTTTTACCTTTTTTTCAGATAGGTATATTTTTGTTAAAAATGGTCGTATTGGAGTCACTAATACAGCGTTTTAAAGCTTTAAGTCTCTAGTTTTGAGATTTCTGAACTACTACGTTTTAAAGCCAAATAACCACTATAAATATCACTACAATGCTGCAAAATTTCAACTCAGGAAATTTATTCATGTTTTTAGAAAACTCTTTCGATCCACACTGCAGCCTTTGGTTTCTAAAATATCGTTAATCAAAGATAAACATATTCATATCTATTCCAAGTTTTAAAGCTTTGCATGGAATAATCGTATTAATTCACCAAGCACTCAAATTGAAGCTAAATAAACAGCTTACTTAGTCCATATAGTGGTTTAGTAAAAAAATAATTTTTCACGTATTTGGAGCAAATTGAAAAACCAATTAAATTAACAAATTTTTATCTTCACGCTTTTCACCAGAATTGCGCAAATTTCTATTCTATTCTAATGCTTACAAATTTTATTGGTTTCGAAGTCTCAAAACTAGAGACTTCAAGCTTTAGAAAACTATTTTCACTACTCCAATACGACCATTTTTAATCAAAATACACCTATCTGACAAAACGCTAAAAATTGCGACAACTTTTTTGATCCTTTATTTTTTTTTGACTAGTTTAGAACAGCTGATAAAACGAAATTGGTAGTTTTAGGAAGTAAGAATTTCACTGAGTGGTCTAGTTTTATAATTTACAATAGATAATACCGGAGCAACTCACCAAATTGTCCTTCATCTCCTTCATAATTTGATAAATAATAATCATTATAAAAGGAATGTTAGTGAATATACAGACGATGAACTGAAAAAAACGACGATATATTAGTTTTAGTCTTGTATTATAAGTAGTAAGTAACAGTCGGTAAATATCCCACGCTGAGCATAAGCGTCTTCTCCTATTAGGAACAATGTTATGGAGCTAAATCCACTACGCTGCTTTACTGCGAGTTGATGGACGTGCATGTGCCAGAATTTCTTCTATTTTTTTTTATATGGCACATGCACGTTTCCTCTGTTTTCCTTCGCCGCCTAGCTCGAGATGTGTTAGCACTTGAAAATTTTGCGGTGATAGCCCGGGTTAGAACCTGCGACCTTAGGCTAAGGTCGACATGTTTTTATCATTTATCTCGAATCATTCTTGAGCTTCAATCGGCTTGTCTTACTTATAATTGATCTTGTTTTGCAACTTAACACATTTGCTACCGGGCGTAGTCCTGTATAGACAGGGCAGACAAATATGACCAGCAGAGATAAGAAACAGGAGAGGCGGAGACTTTTTGTCCATCAAAAACATATGGAAGTTTATCATATAGAAGAGTATTGATTATTGAATGACGCGCACGAGGTTTCTACTAAAAGATATTTCTTGATAAACATATAGTATTTTGACGATCCGTAAATTAAGACCTTCGCGTGCAAAATTCTATTGTTAGCGGATTTATTAGGGAATTTATGTTCAAATCCAGTCAAGTATGCACCCTGCATTTAGACTAAACGGTCGTTCCATTCCGATTCTAAAAAAAAATAGTTTAGTGTAAACAGACACAGAACATTTTTTTTATTCTGTTGGTATTAAAAAGATTCTAAAAATGCTCGCTCGCTTGTTGTAAACGACGCTACAGCGCGCAAACTCTTGCTTCGAGCATTATCGTACTTTCACTTTCGTTGATACTAAACGATTAAGAAAGAATGCTCTTGTTCTAGCTAGCGTTTTGGTTTCAATACTATTTAATAGATAACATTACATCTCGGAAAACACCATGATTTTTTATGTGTAAGAAATTATTTTTAGAGTACGTTATCATAACAATAAACGTTAACCTGTTGCCAACCGTTTTGCGCCCATAATTACTAAATCTGAAATATTAGCAGCTCTGCACACATATGTAGACACACATATTTAAGAAAAACTTACTATAGGATCGAAACATTTTTTAATGTTTTCTGTCGAATCAATCAATGAGATGTATATACGCTGAAAACATTTTGGATCATATCTATTCTTATTGATAAGTTTTTGTAACACAATCAAGCGACACCGCAATCCATAGAATACGAAATAAAATAAAATAAGTGTATAGTCCAAAGATAAATAGGGCAGAAGAAATAATAAATTCGTGTATACTATATCAAAACAATCAAAGACTGAGCAGTAAACACAAGATACTGATATTCTTATAAAAGTAGTTGAAAGACAGGTTATTATAATTTTAATATCTAAGCGGTAAGTGTTTGGATCAACTTCAAGTTTTGAATCAATCGAGTGCATATGTTTAAAATACATGTTAAGGGACTTGGACGCAGGCGTGAATAGAAGAATGAAAACATGAAGCAAGTTCTCTATTAAGAATGTAAGAATAGCAAAGATATGTCTATCTGGTACGTTATCAACGAAAATCATTACAAAGGAACAAGATATACTGAGCGAAAGAATAATTGCAGCAAAACATGACTTTATAATGATCTTCTGTTTAGTAGATTTGTAAGCAAAGAACCCTAAATCTTTAAAAAATAAGAATTGAAGGCAATAGAAAAATACTTTTAACTTTTTTGATATACTATGATTTTCACTTTCAGCGGTCTCTGTTTCATATTTTAATACTGATTTTACTTCGATTAAAGGCATGTTAAAAACGAAATAAACGTCGTATGCTCAGAAGGACAATGTCACGACTACAAAGTAGTGTAAAGTTTATGTTTTAATACATAAAATACTTTAATATAGTAAGCCTTTAATTGTGGATGAGAGAGAGAGTTTAATTATAGCGATAAGGTGATAAGGGCAATAATTGTACCTACCACTTAGAAAATTTTGTTAATTGTCATGTTTTTTGTGGTAGCTGTAATAATTGGATGGAATCGATCGATCTGCCGATTCCATCGATGTATGGAAGTAAACATTTATTATTATATTATTCATTTTATTGTTTTTAGCCCCCGACCAAAAAAGAGGGGTATTATAAGTTTGCCTGTGTGTCTGTGTGTCTGTCTGTGGCATCTTAGCTCCTAAGCGGGTGAACCGATTTGGATCTAGTTTTTTATTCTTATAGCGGTGGTTCGTAGACATGTTATATCAAAATCGGTCAAGCCGTTTCATGATAAACTTGCACTTCCTGTATGTAAGATTTTCGGGTGGAATCTTGCTATTCAGTTTTGAAACAGATATTTTAAACCGATTGAGCTGAAGTTCTGGATACTTATTAAGTTTGGATGACAAAATACGATAGAATGTGTGACATCATTCTAAATTCAAGATGGCGTAATATATATTTTTATTGCATTTCTACAATATGGGTATCAAATGAAAGGGTTTGTTGAGAGTAACTCGAAAAATAATATGACGTCATTCTAAATTCAATATGACGGGTCACGGGTCATCCAAGCTAGGGGAATAGCTATTTTTATTGAATTTCTATACTATGGTTATCAAATGAAAGGGCTTGTTGAGAGTAAGACGATAAATAGGTAATGTGACGTCTTTCTAAATCCAAGATGGCGGAATAGTTATTTTAACGCATTTCTACAATATTGGTTTTAAATGAAAGGGCTTATTGAGATTAAATCGAAAAATTATGTATGTGAATCGAGTGCGCGCGCCCGCTTCTTTATGTATGTGTGTATGTGCGTGTGTGCGTATTTGTTTGTGGGTTAAATTATTTAAGTTATTAAATGATAAAAGTGATTTTATTTTTTAACGTTTTAAGTCGCGAGTTTCTTTAAATTTTGTATTTAATTTTATTATTATTGTTTTATAGTCGAATTGTCCATGCTCTACTATTTCTGCTTATTTTCTGCTTCTATAAAGTTGCGAAAAAAATTTTTTCTAAATTAACGTAAAAATGATACGACCATTTATCGAAATGCGAAAACATGCATATTTCGACACTCAAGGGAATCAAAATGGATAGGGTTCTTCCTGTTGAACTACAATCATGAAAGTTGGCATGACTGTCATGTAGTTCAAGAAAAGGAAATAATCTAAAAACCGTTAACTTTTAGCTGTATTACAAGACAAAAAGACACACACAATACGTAAGTAAGGTAATAAAAAGGTAAATAAATGTTAGGTACTTGTTAATAAATATTAAATTTAAAATTTAAAAGAACCCCCGACACACGAGAAGTCCTTTAATTCGATTGTAGAAATGAATTAAAAACAACTATTCCACCATCTTGGATTTAGAATGACGTAATATTACTTTTCGATTTAATCAATAAGCTCTTTCATTTGATACCATATTGTAGAAATTCATTAAAATAACTATACCGCTAGCTTGAATGGTCCGCCATCTTGGAATTAGAATGACATAATTTCACTTTTCGAGTTACTCTCAACAAGCCCTTTCATTTGATACCCATATTGTAGGAATGCAATAAAAATAACTATTCGGCTAGGTTGGATGGTCCGCCATATTGAATTTAGAATGACGGCACGCATTTTAGCATATATTGTAATCCAAACTAAATATGTGTGCTATATATAGGTCAATCGATTGAAGATATCTCTCTTGATTGAATTGATTGATTGAAGATACTCTTTTCAAGTCCATTTACAAAGGTTTGCCAATTACAATTTGCTTTATATATCTTGCCAGAAATACAACGAGTATTATGTCCACGCGTTTACATAGTTCATATAATCCTTTACTGTGTAATATGCTTTATTAATTAATGTTTTTTTTTTAACATAGGTTTTAAATTGAGTAAGTGGCAAGTGTAAAATCTTTTGCGGAATCTTATTATAGATACGGATACCAAGCCCCAGGAAAGGCATGTTCACTTAGTGGAGTCTAAAATTTGGTGTTACGAGTTTATTTTTATTTATTGTAATTATACCATTTTTTATTATTCTTAGCAAAAAACAGTATTCTTAGCAAAACGATTACTATTTTGATAAATATACATAATATTGACGTATACATATTGTGACGCTACCCTGAGTATATTTATCTTCTTAAATAATTGTCGGAGAAAGTCTCGAGCTCCTAAGTTATAAATTGACCGAATTGCCCTTTTTTGGAAAATAAAAATAGTTTCTATGTCTGTGGCATTACCCCAAAGCAGTATGCCGTATGACATAACACTATGAAAATAACTAAAATATACTAGTCGTGCAGTATCAATATCAGTTAGTTGTCTAATTTTACGAACAGCGTAAGCGGCGGAGCTGAGTCTCCCTGCAAGAGATGACAAATGGGTTTTCCACTGGAGTTTGGAATCTAAAGTTATGCCGAGAAACACAGTATTACCTATAATATGGAGCACTTCGTTATTTAGCGTGACACTCTTTTTTGGTCGAGGGTTAAAAAAACACAATACACTTTATCTCGATAACAATTATTATGAAAAAGCAACTATTTTGTATTATTTACACTGCACGATACGGTTAAAAAAAATCAATAATAGTAAACGACCTTTCACAGGTTTTGATAGGTTAACAGAGTTACCGTATTAAACTCTGGAAACCTGTCAAAATTCTGGCCAATTTTGTCTTGATGTCCGGTTTTAAGGAATATTCCGGTTTTTTAATTATATTCGACAGCAATAGGGCGTAACGTAAATAAGGGATAGGCCAAAAAGGTTTTCTCTAATGGATCCTAGGCGCAATCGCACGAACTTGTAAAATCGCACGGCGCACTAATACTGCACTGCAAAAAAGAAAGTAACCAAGAAGGGTCACCAGTTACCTAACCTTATCCTAGTTTTTGTGTCAATTATCCTAAGTTGTTATTTTTTAATCTATTTCTTTTTAATTAGATAAGGTAAATTTAACCTAGTCTGACCATGTCCTAAATGTAAATTTTAATTTTTAATGAACCTGGAAAAATTCATTGTCATATTAAAAATATATTGGAACAATTATAATCCTAACGCTTATATCTTATCGCTTATCCTAATGTTTTATAGACTTTGTCCGTCCATAATTACAGTTTGAGTCAAGGTGATTAATGATTTTTAGGGTTTCATCAAACTACACAACGATGTTTGCTTGTTTAAAATGTAAATTCAGTCGAAAAATGCACAGATTATATAGGGGAACCTATATTACCTAGAGCAGATTTTACACAACTATTTTTTATTTCAATTTGAAGAACAGTGTGCATATTTAGTAAGTGTAAGTATTCGAGTATCTCCCAGAAAAAAATATCCAAAATGTATATCCAATTTAGTTGTATTTTTGAAGTTGATCAATAGATGGCACTAGGAGTAGATCGCTAGAAATCACGCTATCGTTTATATTTATCAAAAAGTATAAATAAACTTTATACAGCAATGTTTTTTTGAGTTTAGTACAGAGTTTAATACGAGGAAACAAATAAAGAGTGTTACAAACTAACAGTGAGTGTTATTGAAGAATGAAGAGTGATCCCTCGTTAGTCAACGTTTTATACAATATACAATACGTGTTTACAGGCGTTTAAAAGAAAATGAAAATATGGCCAAGGTACATATGACTGGATGCACCGGCGAGATGTGCGAGGAGAAGTAAAACATTTTTGGTCCTCCGGAGAACATTTCTTTGGAAAGGATATTTCAAATGACCTTCTAGTATAATAGTCTGGTAAAGCAACAAAGCTTGAGGCTTTTTAGGTTTTTTCCATTCAATTTTGCAAACATTTTTAATATAAGTTACTTCAAATTGCAAGTGATACTCACTTAAAATACTCAACCAGAATATTTATTTTAAGCAATTAAAATTCCTTAAATTGCAATTTGTTATTGGAGGTAATTTAAAATATAAGGTTATTGCTTTCATCGTAATTCAAAAGGTTTGGAGCACCGAAGGTAGCACTGATATGACTGTAAAATCTTCGAAAAAGCATCGTAGGAAGGTATACGGAACTTTTGCCGTATAAAATGCACTTTACATTAGTAACCGTTAGTAGTTTTACAATTTACTGAGTACTTTATGGTACTATACATAACCATAATTGCTATATCCATTTGTCTAACTCTAAATGAATTGTTGTTTGCTTTAAAGCTTATGAAAATATAGTCATCATTTCCTTTCCAACTATTCGACGAAGCATTTGTTTCTTGGGAAAAAAAGAATGGCTATTGTGAAACCCGGTGAACTTTTTAGCCCTAACAAGACATTGTCAAAAACATTAAAAATATTCTTCGTAGTAGTTCAAATTATATTTTCATATGATTTCGGATTCATTAGATATAAATCTACGCGTCACAAATTAATAATAAAATTAAGTTTATTAATTTTACCTAGTGTTTTAGGAACAATTTACTTTATACTGCTTAGGTCTGAAGAAGACGTGTATTTTTTGTGGTATTTATTATTTGTCTTTCAGTATTATGCGTACATCATTACACTATTGATTGTTCCGAAAAGAAATACTTTCTGCAAATTTTTAAAACATTTACAGTCGTTTGATTCAGCAGTTGAAGCGGACTATTCGGACTATTTAGATGTTAAAATTGTATTACTTTGCATCTTATCACTTATGTACAAAATAATATTCCCGTGTATTTATTTTGTATATAGCGACTTATATCACAGCAATATGTACATACACATAATGGATACGGTTTTTTGTGCGTCTCTAGATATACCTCTTGTAGTGTATTATATGATATTCCATGCCACGCGTATTAGATTAGCCTCGTTGAGAAAATCTATAAAAGATAAAAAAATTAAAGTAAAACAAGCGCAGTTTTTGTACAAACCTTTGATAGAATCGCTTGAAAATATCAAACATACGTTTGATCCTATCGTAAGTTTTTAATTTTTACCGTGAATATTTGTATGAGATTATAAAAATGCCAAGTCTTTAAGTAGGTATGTATTTTTTCTTTTCAGTTCGTAATCGCATTGTTAGCCAACATTCCCAGCATGATGATCATAATTTATCAAATTATAAAAGAAACAAAAATAGTAATGGTAAGTCATCTCTATATATATATAAATGAATTGCTGTTCGTTAGTCTCGCTAAAACTCGAAAACGGCTGAACCGATTAACTGATTTTAGTCTTGAAATAATCGTGGAAGTCCAGGAAAGGTTTAAACGGTAAAAAAAAAAATCTATTTAAACATTGAATAAAGACACTATTATGACACTTTGGTTGACATGACAACGTCTGTCGGGTCCACTAGTTTTCAATAAATATTTAATTTTTTTACCAAGCGATCATTATATTGATTTTTTTTCTATAAAAAGATATTTTAATGATTCCCACATTCTACATTAAGTGTAGATAAAGCAAATTTTTGTTTATATTGCAAAAATCTAATTTAGATTTACGGTCGTCTGTAAGACAATAGTCCAATTTAACATAATTTTTATTTTACAGGAATTTAACCCAGAAAGCATAGCCGATATTGTTATTGCTGCATCATTTTTGATAACAGTTTTTGTGCCACCAATTGCAGCAGGTTCATTATCGACTGAGGTTGATAAAATAAAAGTTTTTTTTCACAATACACTACTCTTACAGAATGGTTTGTATATGAAGTATTTTAATAATAGGTAATTATTACATATATTGCAGTTGCATTTACTTTCACCTTTATCGCGGTTCGTTATAATTATCTTCACATGTATATTGTGTAATTTAATATGTTAGCTAAAAACTAACAAAAATCACATCTCTCAGACATCTGTCTGTCACATTTAACTAATCTAAATTTTGTTACGGTATAGTCCGATTTACGAAACTTGAATTATCTGAACTTTGCGTATTTCGCTGCGCTTAATAAAATAATTAGCCAAGTGCGTGTCGAGCCACGCACATGAAGGGTTCCGTAGTTTCCCTCATAATATACGGACATTCAATAATTTAATCTTTAAAGTTTACTTATATTTTAA
>DVRM01000344.1:0-10665 GCA_018232405.1 Junonia genoveva | reverse complement strand
TTTGGTAAAATGTTACGTAACGTCTAGGGGGTGGGGTACAGAATAACGTTACGGGTACGTTACATGTAGGGGAGGTCTAAAATCTTCAAAAATTGCGTTACGTAATACTTGAACGACCCCTTATTGAGAAATCCAATTTTCAGAAATCTTACTTAAATGGCATTAATGTTTAAATACAGTTTTGTTTTTGCGTAATAGTAAAATATTCTAAATAATGTTCGTATCTTTCAGGTGCTACCGGATTCCAAGGAAAAACGGCCGACTCAGTCAACATAGCAGCTCACCAGAGCTTAGTCTCCGGAGCGTCTTTGGACAATCTCGTTGGAATTCAAAACGGATTCCTAACTAAGGATGATATCCTCGACACCAATTACATCGCGTCCCAGGAAGTCGCCAATTTAGGATTCGCTGGACCAGGAACTTATCAAATAGATGACGGATCACTCGAAGTAGGCTTAGGATACCAAAGGAGAGTCTAGTGGTATTTCGTATAATTATGTTTCCGCAGACGGTATTAACAAAGGTTTAGTTCAAACTACAAATTACAACGATGGCAATAAATATACTAGTGGATCGTTAATTCTTGACGATTATAGACAACCCACTAGCAAGCTTAGCTCAGCCACAATATATAACGCAGCGCTAAAATTAGGCGCAGGTGCAGGAGCATCGAGCGGTCGTTCATCTTCACGTTTCGACTCAGGCAAATATAGAGGAAATGATGCTTACCCTGGTGCGTCACCCAGATACGACAGTGGGAAATATAACGCAGGATATTACCGTAAAGATAAGTCAGGTGCGTATGTCCACAATCCTGCTGGTGACCGCGCTAAGCCTTACAACCACATTGATGTGCCTCCAGTACCATATGAACACATTGACCCTAAGTACAACTTCACGAATGAATATAACGTTGGAGGTTACACTGGAACTTATGATACCGGTTCGTATAACCAAGCCAGTGACGCTAGTTCGTCAGGTGGTTACTCATATCCAAAGCCTGCTATTGAGTTTAATGAAGGTCCTGCTGTAGCTCAAAATCTTTATAGCATCGAAGGTCGTTTGGATGGGTATACTAGCGGATCAACCGGAAGTTCCGGTGCTGCTACTACTACCTATCATGGCAGCTACAGTAATGCGAATGCTGGAAAATATGTCAGCGATGACACAATACACAGCGGCGCCGGTCATGAATTAACTGCGGGAGCTGTCAATGTTGCACTTGTAGGCAAAACTTCATTGGTCGATGTTGGTTACACAAATCAAGGTAATTATCAAACTCAATCAGTTAGCCATGGAGTTGTTCATCAAGGATACACAGTAGCAGAACCTGCAGTTTCTGTAAGCCACATTGGTACTGACAGTCTTAATCAGGACGGATACAGCTTTGTTACAACACCAACTTCATCTGGAGTGCCGACGACAGCGACACCTTTACCAGTTACTTACAAAACAACATACGTACCAGAACCACCAAGAACGAGTATCAAACAAGTTTTCGGGTACACTCAACCAGCTGTTACATTCGTTCAACCAACCGTTGTCCCAATCAAGCAAGTAACACCTCAAGTTCAAGTAACAGACTATAATCAAGGTTTGAACTACCAGTACGAAAGTAGAGACTACTCGTCAACATACAACGCTGGATCATCAAGCCAAAGTGATTCTACAGGATATACTTACAGGAAACCTGCTGAAAATGTTGTTACGTACACTACAGCACTTCCATCAGCTACTGTAATATCATATAAACCACAAGGATTCGGTCATAGCCAACAAACGATACATAAAGTAGAATCAGTTGGTTTTGAGTATTCTACACCAAGCCCTCTTCCTGAACAACCATTTAAGAAAGTAGTAGCTTACACTACAGGACCATCAGTATCTACGTATGTTCAACCAACAGCACAATCATTTAGTCAACAAACTATTCATAACACAGCTAGCAGTTATACTCCATCAGTTGATGTTAGTGGACACAGTGCTGTAAATACAGCTGTGAATTACGAAGTTCCCCAAACTGTGATACAATATACAACTCCTCAACCAGCTATATCTGTTCAACCTGTTGTATCAACATACCAACCACAGACATTCAGCCAACAAACTTTGCATACCGTCGATACCAGTAAAGTAAACACATATTCTCAAGACCAATCCGAACAGGGCTATGAGTACAAACAACCAACCATTCGGTTAGAAGAGGCGCCAAAAACCGTAGTTCAATATTCAACACCAGCTCCTACGGTATCTTATACACCTCAAAGTTACAGCTCTCAAACCATTCAAAGATTTAATACTAAGCAATATGTTCCCGTTTCTACAACCGTCCGCCCCGCAGTTTCGACAGCGGTGACTATTAACGAAAATCCTTTCCTCAAGTATACGGTAAAGGCTACGCCAGCGACATATGTCAGTCAAGCTTACGTTCCTCAATCATACAGTCAACAGACTATTCATAGAGAAGATTCACGATCAAATATTGGATCTACTGGGTATCAATACAATACTGCTGCTGTTAATTACGAAGAACCTACTTATTATACATCACAAGCACAGCCCGCGGTATCTGTTCAGTCGACTCTATCTACATCACAACCTCAGTCTTACAGTCAACAGACGATTCATAAAGTGGATGCAAGTAAAATTAACGCATACGAAGGTTCATCATTTTCAGGATACGAATACTCTCAGCCAGCCGTCAGTTATGAAACCACAAAGATCGTGTCATCGACACCTACTCCTATTGTTACTTCGACATATAGACCAACATCATACAGTCAACAAACTTTCCATAAAGTTGAAAGACAAAGAATTCCATCGACAACACCACTTCCGATAGTTGATTTCAGTTACGAACAACCAGCTGTATCTGTTTATAAGAATTCTATTTTGACATATACTCAAAAGGTTACTCCAGTATCATACGCTGAGCCCACTGCAACTGTATTCACTCAAACGTACAAACCTATTCAACAATACGAAGCTTCAGCGCAACAGACGTATAATCAAGAAGGATATTCATACAGTCAACCTGAAATACAAAGTAACGTTGAGACATCCAACACAGCAAAATATTCCGACGCAAGCGTCGTATCTCATCAAGTATTCCATCAACAGAGCACTGGCAACACACAATATGAATCTGGTAAAGATGTCGTATTTGTTTCTACGACTCCATCTACTCTGGTTTATGAAGATCACTACTCAGAATATGAAGCCTCCAGAAAAGTAAAACCATACAAAGCGCCGGAATATATACCACCCAAAAATGAATATCAGCAAACGTATACTGTTTCAACGGCCTCTACACCTACTGTTTACGAACAGAGCTCGGTCGTACATTCTCAAGATCAATATGACTATAAGCCATCAGACTTCTCTCAACAATTTACAAATACTAAATCAGTTTCTGATACATCACAAATTGTAGAATCCGTTCATTTCTCATCATTCCCGGATACAAAAACAACACAATATCAAGCCGGTTACCAATCACCTGAAATACAGGTAGGTTACAAGGCTGAAGAATATTTGCCACCTGTTGTATCCACTGTTACCCCACAAGTGACCTCTACTTACCGTCCACGAACATACTCAACTACTACGTCACGGGAATACTTACCTCCTAGCTCAACAACTCAATTTAAGGCTCCCGAGTACTTGCCACCACAAGAAACTACCTACATTACCCAATCGACTGCGTCACCCGAAATAAAATCTTTGGAATACTTACCTGCTCGTGAAGAATCCAGCGCAAGAGTAGTTACTTATGAAAGATTCGGTTACAATAATGAAGGCGAATCGCTCAATTCTGATTCCAAGCTAAGTACTTATCAAGATTTTAGTGTTCCAGCTGTTGCGCCTATTGTTGTGTCATCAACGGCTGCGCCTGCTGTGAGAAAACAGAATATAGTTGTTGAAACAGCTAAATCTAATTTACTTGGTTTCGGAACTGTGGGACCTGATGCTGGATTAGTTTCAGCTGCCTACACTACTGCTGCGCCTGTTGTATCTGAGAACTATTATGTATCCCCTAAGATTGTTACATCGACTTATGCACCTGAGGTTATAACAGCCACATCAGCTACCAGAAAGTCAAGGCCGAAATATTTAAGACCCGCTGTAAAATCAACAACTCAGGCTTATGTCGAATCAACGACAGCTTATAAAGCACCAGAGTACTTGCCGCCAGTGGAACAGATTTTACAGGAAAATGTTGAGTCGTTTGAGTATAAGAGTACGGCAGCACCAAAAATCAGGTATAATCCATATCAAGAACAAGAAATCGACAACACTCCGATTGTGGTATCGACGACTGCAGCTCCTTTAAGGAAACAAAATATCGTTGTTCAAACGGCAAAATCTCAGTTACTCGGCTTTGGTACAGTTGGTACTGATGCCGGTTTAGTTTCTTCGTTCGCTCACAGTACACCGGGGTCTATTGAAGTATCTAATGTAGGATCTTCATACTCAACAGTGCCAGTTCAACAAGAATTAGTTGAAGTTACACAAGAGGTTAGAAGAAAGTCGAAGCCTAAGGTGGCTGTCGTTACAAAAATTAACGATTTCAATCCTCTGCTAGTAAGAAAGTTAGGTGCAGTTTGTAGTTGTCAATCACCTGTATTAATTCTGAAAGGTAAAAGACCAAATGTTCAAGAAGATAGTGATTACAGCACCACTTACGAAGCTACGGGACGCGGAGATATTAATGGAAACACTTGGGCACAAAAATCTGGTAGAATTTCGACACGGCCTGTGGCGACAGCGACACCTGTAGTTACCTCTACATTTAATCCAATTATTGTTCCTGACGATTCCTTCTACCAAGATTATCAAGAAGCCAGTAATGACAATATTGCTATAGCTCATACTCCAAAAGATTACTCTGAGAGCTACGTTTCAAGTACACCCGTAATTTCAACGACAGAAAGAGTAGTAAGGATAAAGCCACGCGTCAAAGCCGTTACTGTGGCGCCTACGTACAAAACAGTTATATTGAATCAAGAAACCGCATCTGATATCGTACAAGAATCTGATTCGACGGTATCGCAGGTCGATTCACAAGCATTTGATCGTTACGGACCTGGAGGTTGGAGAAACAGAGACGAGACATTGCAAGGTTCTATAGATTGTAAGAGGGCAGGGTTGTTCCGTCATCCTAAGCAATGTAATAAATTCTACGCTTGTAGATGGGACTGTACAAAACAAAGATTTACTCTCCATATCTTTAATTGCCCAGTACAGCTTAGCTTCGACCCTAACTTAGGTGCTTGTAACTGGCCTAGCCAGGGACCAGCTTGCCAAGGTGACACACTTCTTACAAACGCTCTCTGAAAACATAATATTGTAAATGAACGGTTTTGAATCTCAACGTGCCATCAAAATTGTGATAAGATGTGATCACGAATATCCTACGATTTTGAAATTTGTATTTGAGCTTAACTAATAAGTTGTATCTCTCTTTTTTAACTGTCTAGGCTTATTTATTTGTTTGATTGTTATAATGTTAATTCATAGTTATTTATTACTCATGCTCTTTTAAAGCTTGTGACTGCAAAGCATTACTTTCGGCATTGATTGAACATAAGTTACCATTGTCTAGTTCATTTAGTATATTACGTTTTATGAAGTTGTGGAGTCATTTTTATATGTTTATAAACGCTGTAATGTAAATATATCATTTATTCATGTATGTCCTGTTTTTCATTTCATAACATTTAACAATAATAATAAGTATTAATCATTGATAATATTTCGTCAAATAATTAAAAATAATTTTAAATGTTTAAAGACACTGGCTTTTCTACTTCTGCCAAAGCATCCTTATACTTGATTAGAACTGGTTGCACCTCTTCTTCAATGAATTCTGTAACTTGTTCAGGGGCTCTGCCAATAAAAGTAGACGCGTCCAAAATTTTTTCCAGTTTCGGTATAATAGGAGCAAAATATTTATCATTTTTGACGCGTTCAATAAGGTCGTTATCCTTTCCTTCTTGTTTGACCACTGCTCCAGCTTCGTGAGAGAGTACTCTAATTTTCTCATGACAAACTTGACGATCACCGCCAGCTTGCACCATGGCCATAGATAATATTCTCAGTAGCCATGAATGGGAGTTCCTGAGCTATATGGCGAGCTAGAACTTTAGGGTAGACGACAAGTCCTTGGCAAATGTTAAGAAGAGTTAGTAAAGTAGCATCAGCAGTTAAAAATGCTTCTGCCAATGTAATGCGTCGATTAGCTGAATCATCTAAAGTACGCTCCAACCATTGTACTGCGTGTGTATTCGCAGCATTAGCATGAAGGGTAATCAAATGACGTGCCAAAGCGCAGCAACGTTCAGATCTCATAGGATTTCTTTTGTATGGCATAGCACTGGAGCCAATCTGAGATGTCTCAAACGGTTCCTCCAATTCTTTGCGTGACGCTAGAATACGTATATCCGAGCACATCTTATGAACCGTTGCTCCCAATCCCGAAAGTGCTGCTATAACTTCTAAATCTACTTTTCTCGAATACGTCTGTCCTGTTACAAGGTATCGCTTATCAAATCCGGCTAGTTCAGCGACTCTTTTATCTAATGCTTTAACTTTTTCACCGTCTCCTTTGAAGAGTTGCAGAAATGAAGCTTGTGTGCCAGTGGTTCCCTTGACTCCTCGGAAACGCAGGTCATCTCGCGCGCGGGATAAAGCGCGTTCGTCCATCAATAAATCGCTTAGCCATAACGACGCTCGCTTACCAACGGTTGTCAACTGAGCCGGCTGCAAGTGCGTGAAACCCAAAATGGGTACGGATCTGAAATTAAAAATAATTAAGAGTTAACATTGAATTAAATTAAAGATTCAGATTTTTTAGTATTCGAGAAATAGAGAATTTTCAAGTTTGTTTATTGGTTTAATACCGTAATTTATGGTAATCGGTTCAGTAGTTACACTGAACCGATTACCATAAAATTATGCAGAAGTAGTTTAAAAAGCCATATTAAATAATATGAATATGACATTTTTATTTTTTAAAAAAAGCTGTTTCCGAGGTAAAACAGTTATTTTACAATATAAAAGACATCTACACAATAAATGTAAAAAGTAAAGTTAACATTGACATAACCACTTACTTATATTCATCCGCAAACTTCGACAAACGACTGATGACGGCAGCCAGCCTAGGCAGCAGCAGTTCCAGGCCATGTTTAAGCACGATCAGGTCGGTGTTGTCACCAACATAGCAGGAGGTGGCCCCGAGGTGGATGATGGGTGCTGCATGAGGACACCTCTCAGCCAGGGTGTGGACGTGAGCCATGACGTCATGGCGAACTTTCTTCTCATGTTCGGCGGCGGTGGCGAAGTCGATGTCGTGTAATGCTGATTCGAGCTCGGCGATCTGCTCGTCAGAGATGTCAAGCCCTAGCTCCTGGAAATAAAAAAAAATGTTTTAATAAAGGCGGTCTATTTAATTGTATATATTGCAAGCTATGAATCAAAAAGTGACCGAACTAAAATTCTACTACTGAGTCTTACTACTATAAAAATAATTTTATCAGTTTTTACAAATTTAGACTAACTTTTATTTTATGAGTATGTCTAATGCATTCATGTCTAATTTAATTTGTAAAAGACGTTACTTGTTATTGTTCTATCTAATCAATATAATTGAAATATCAGAACTATTAGAAATAATGAAATAAAAAATATAACAAATATCTTTGATCAGTTGGTAAACTAGAGATTAGGAATCCAGTGATAACAAGAACAAAATAGAAATTTAAATGTTTTATGCATTTAATACCTAATCTTTACGGCCTATTAATTCTCAACGCCTTATTTTGTTAATTTTATCTCGTTGTCAGTTAAACGAATTTTAAGGTCTATATATCATCGAACTATAAAACACTTGTAGCAAACATTAGTAATCCCCATTATCATGAACTGAATATAGCATATTCTGAATAAAATTCTAAAATAATACACGGGCAACCTGTCCTACTAATTCGCTGGAAAAGATAAGATTACACCGTGCTGATAACCCATAGTCACTGATAAATGAAATCAGCCAGTGACGAGTTACTTGTTAACAAAAACGGTCAGAAAACAAAAGAAAAGTGATCCGAACTGATACAAATAATATAAAAGTGATTTTTTCAAAGGATCCTTAAGTGTTTTTGTGATAATGGTGTCCGTTCAGACGATAGCCACAATCGTGGTTAAAGTATTCAAAATTGTAAGTAAAATGCTAAGCTTTTTCTGAAATAGTGTAGATAACATTGACTTGTGTTTGTCGATATTGTTGCCATCAAAATAAAATAATCGGTAAATTATTGCATTTACTTCGTCATAAAATGTATACCAGCGACTTCAATAATAGCCATGAGTCACTACAGTTTGTAGAGAACAAACTACGTAAATATGTAGAGATCGATTTTAAAAACTTAAAATTCCAACTGAAATCGGCCATGTCTGATTTTTTTTGCTGACGTCAAATATCCCTTTATATTTCAGAGAATGCAATTCTATTGATACTGTCACGATGGTAACATATATGACATACATACATTCATACATCAGATCGGTCGAGTAAAAAATAGTAAAATATGAGATTATATGAATGATATGGAAGTTAAATACAATGCGATTGCGACAAAAAACACCTATAACAGTTTATTTCAAAAGAAACTATAATAATATTGCAAATATCCTACAGATTAAAGAAATCAATTGTGAAATTATTTACTCCACAAGTATATTATCATAGTAAATTGATAATGGAATCATTGAATCATCCGGTATATAAATAATTCATGTCATATAGGTGTGGTATGTAAAGATAATAATTTAATAAAAAACAATTCTATGGAAATACATATATAATGTATAGAAGAATACACATAAATGGCATTGTTTTAGCAGGTATATTGCTTTTATCTGGTAATCTTTTGAAAACCAAGTTAGGTATACCTGCAATCTCACTTTCATGGTAGAAGTTGCGCGTTTAAACTTTAAATCCTTAACGACATCTTTAAGGGAACTGTAGAAACAAAATCTGATGTCAATATCGACAACAAAAGATACAACGAAGTGAAATATAGTATATGGACGTATGTAAACGAAGGAAATAACGAAATGAAAATATTGAACTACCGATTGATTTTAAAATCATTACAGTTTTGTAAAACTATGAAAACAGTAATAGCATCTATAATCACTTTAAGGTTTATTGGCTTTGTATTTTATTATCTTTGTGCTTATAAACGCGAACTAGTAATGATATTTTAATAGAATTTTAATTCCTGGAAATCAGACATAAACACAAGTTTCACTTCGGTACATAAAACTTATAATGATAGATTATTATTAAAACGTAATTTTATTAAATCAGTTAATGCTATTCTAATTGCATATAAGTACTTTGCTTGTACCACACAATTCAAGTAAGTGAATTAATAAATTTTAAAACGCAATTTTATATCTCTCCTAATAATCATAAAAATAAACTTCTCCAAAAATAACAACAACAACTAGTGTGTAGATATCTATTAAATACATACGTTTAACAAAGACGTTTCAAAAAGTACTTTTGCAATACTGGAAGAACATTTACCTACAAAGTTGAAATAAACGATAAAAAACAAAGTCTCATTTAAAAGGCGACATAGTTCCTAATTTCTAACGCTGTAGGTAATAAAGGTCGCGGGCTTTGTGCCCTAATTTCCTATCAGGCTGATAACGCCGCGCCTTGTTGAATTAACCACTATCAAACTGATCAAACGCTTTACGAAAGTCTACAAAACACGCGATTCTACGAAACACCTTATTGTGGTTCATTCAGGTATACTCGTACCTTGTTCTGGTTCGTAATAGCTTCTGTAACCATAGTTATATGATTATGATAATATTGTAGGAGCCTTCTTGTTGTTGTGAATATGATGATGTATTTTATACTACCTTATTTTTAGCAAAAACGTGCAATAGACGATTCTGTGTAGTAATAACTGATTAACATAGTACTAACGTTTGCTTTTAATTATAATTCATTGCTTGGTAACAATTAGACAAATTAAGACAAATACTGTTATAAAATATTAATACTATTGTATTCACATAAAATTTTATTGTGAGATTGGTTTAAAGATTGTTACTTACTGAAACTTAGTCTAGATGTCCACATTACAAAACTGTTAAACAACTCTTATCAGATAACTAAAAGGGTTACTCAAGTTAAAAATACACAGATGAAGTAATTTAAAAGTGTTATATTCTTACTCATAATCATAAACATCTATTTAACGTGTGATACTAAATGTGCCTTCTCTTTTTTTCATTTGAAAAGTATCATTAGAATGACGAAGACAAAACATTTGTCTTAAAACACTAATGAAAAAGGTCGTATGCTTCAACGTGGTACTTAAGTCTCGTAACAATAAAACAGTAGTAACTGATAGTCCGTAATTGGTGTTCTAATTTACTTCGTACATAAATCCTTCCTTAACACAGAAATACTCAATTAAAAAAACTATTTGGAATAGACTCTCTGGCTAGTTAGGAACTTTGTAAAGGAGATGTTTCAGAAATGTATAGGACCTGGGCCAGGTCTTAGTACATCATATAAAAGTATATCTAATAGATGCCTAGGAAGTTTTAAATCAAACATTTTCTACAAAAAGTAGAGTT
>DVRM01000343.1:0-10669 GCA_018232405.1 Junonia genoveva | reverse complement strand
AAACACAAATTTAGCACTTAAAAATCCAGCGGTGCTAGCCAGGGTTTGAACCCGTGACCTTTGGTTAAGATCCACGTTTTCGCACCACTAGGCCACTTCATTGTTACTATATAACAATATAAATTCTGAAGCTCATATTAATAATAAACATAAAAGTAACTGTGTCTGTTTGTTCGATTATCACGTTTTTATGACTGCAATGAAATCGATATCAATTACATTTTGTAAAATGACTTAGTATATCAGTTTTACTTTTTGTTGCGAAAATATGTAACACTTGATGGAGTTGCGTGAAAGATTTAAGAAAAATCACGCAGACGAAGTAACGTCGACCAGCTAGGTAATAAAAAAATTAGTTGTCTAAAGCTTTTTTTTAAACTTACTTTATATAAACTGTATCAAATATTATTGTTTGTACTACAGTTCAATTTTCTATCAATAATGCTTATCAAATTTCGATAAAACGCGAAAAACATTTGCTTCATCTTTTAAGATGACGGCCACGGGACAAAATTTATTAGATATATTTTTATATTTAAGAATATAAATAAATTTTTAAACAATATGAGTCAGAAATTATTTACATTTATTTTTATAAGTCATTCTTAAATTTTATCAGAATTTTACATTAAACAACAAATTCCTATTTTTATGAAATACCCTTATCGTGCATTTATACATGTGTCGAGATTTATGAAATATAAACAATGTGGTTACTTACTGGTGTGACATTCAATGTCTGCCTGTCCCTCTGTACCGGGAATGCAACGACATACAAATTCCGCGCCTTCCCTTAAACATTCTCCATTTAATCCACATCCAGTCGTTCGACAATCAACAACGCTGGGTTCTTGAGCGCCTATGAATTATAAATTATGTTAGTTAAATGTGAAAAAAAAATCACGGTAATGTTACATTGTGATTATTTTCTTGCTTCTTTAAAAATTTTACAAAATTATAATTTTTATTACAATTTAAAAATACTCACATTCAATATTAGGATCTCCATTAGGGAAATTACGAGGGCAATAGCAAAGCGCTTCACCCTGTTCTCCGATGCGACATTGAGCATTAGTACCGCACGATTTGCGTGCACAGGGAGCCATGGCGCCGCAGAAGCACTGTGTCTGCGGGCTGCCGGCGCAGCCCGGCGGACACGTGCACTCGTAGTCCCCATCGTCGAGATCGCGACAGCGCGCATTGATACCACACGGGTTGCGGAGACAACTTCCAGCCGCAGGCTTAGAACACTCTACTTTCGGATTGCCTACGTAATTTGGTGGACAGGAACATTGAGGGTTTCTATCCACGGAACGACATATCGCATTTGGACCGCAAGCATTGAGACAAATATTTTTACATTTTCCTTCATCAGTACATTCTTCATCAGATCCGCATTCATCATCTTTTGTACATTCATATGCTCTACACTCTGTTTTTGGATTACCGGAGAACCCACTGGGACAACTACATACGGCCCGATGTCTATTTGCCAAGCATAGGGCATTTTCGCCACATGAATTCTCTTGACAAACCGGAACACATTCTTTTGAGGAACACACCATGTCGTCGCCACAATCACGATTGTTGTTACAGCCAGGTATGCAAAGGCCTTGTGCGCAAATTTGTCGTTGAGGGCATTTATTTCTGCTAGAACATAGTGATCTACAGCCTCCATTGTAACATTTTTCACCACAACTGCAGTCCGAATTCTCTTCGCAGAGTGATATACAGTAACCACTCTCATCGCATGGACAAAAACCATCACATTGTACCGATTTTTTCTTGCATTCGACCTAGCGGATTTCCTGTGTAGTTACTTGCACAACTGCATAAGGTACGATGATTTACTACTTTACATTCGGAACAAATACCACAAGCTGCGTTGTTAATGCAGGGATCTACAAAAGTACATAATATATTTTTGATAACATTCAAAAAGAATTATTAATCATACAGGAAACGGCAAAAACATATACATTACCTTTACATTGTCCTTTTATACAAGCTTCATTATTATCACACGCGTTATCATCTCGACAACCTTGCTTACAAATTCTGTTTTCACAGATATGTCCTTCACTGCATCCATCGTCACTATTGCATATGAGCCTGCATATTCCGCGAATGCATTTCTCATTTGATAAGCAGATATTGTCCCTGTAAATTTTAATATTTAAAATATCTTTGGTCATTTTTTGTTCTTATATTTTTCGAAAGAACTAACTATTTTTTTAATGATTGCTAGACATACAATATCTACTAAAAATTAACAAAAATATACCTTCTACATGATGGATAACATGCATCACCGTAGCAATTAAATCCTTCGGGACAGTTTTTATTGACATCGCAAGCAGTAGTGACTCTTCTACAAACAACTTTTGGATCGCCGTCTAAATACTGTGGACAAGTGCACTCGGGGTGATGATTTTTAGTTGTGCATAGAGCATTTGCTCCACAAGTTCCTGGTTCCGTACATGGATCTAAGCACTGTCCTGATATACAAGCGAGATGACTGGGGCAGTGTAAATCTGTTCTGCAACCAGTTACACAAATTCGACCATCACAAACTTCATCTTCAGAACAATGTGCATCTGAAGTGCAAGCATATCGGCACACGCCTGAGTTACAACGTTCTCCTTCTAAACATTCCGACCCATCAATACTACACACTGGTCGACACCGATTATCTTCACACCTCCAACCTTCACCACAATCAGAATGTGCTTGACAAGATAGTGATGGCGTACGCACACACCCAATATTAGCTGTAGGGTTCGGTATAAGGCCTTCTGAACAGGAACATACAGCCTTACGGTCGATAACAGAGCAGTAAGCATTTGGTCCGCATGGATCAATATCACTAGCGCAAGGATTTTTACAATAATTATTTTTGCACACCTCATCTTGTCTACAATCATCATCCTGTCTGCATCCATATCGACAGCTGTTAGACAAACATATATGGCCGAGGAAACAATCGTTATCAACGCGGCATGTCACTAAAATAAACAATATAAATATTAATAAATAAATAAACATATGATTATATTGTAATAACAAATTATTCATTATTATTTTTATACATACATAAACAACTTCCTTGAGAGCATCTTTCATTAAGCGCACACTCTTCATTGTTATTACAGCGAGGAACGCAAGTAGAATCTTTACAGACATATCCGTCTTCACATTCTCCCGCTCCTCCACAGAGTCTAGGAACTGAGAAGAAAGAATTAACAAAATTATTCGCATATTTTGGTTGTTGAGGCGTGAAAGCGTATTCAAGCAAAAACTAACAACATTAGCTTCATGTATTTTGCACTAAGTTACTTACTTCTAACGCATTCCACGTCTTGATTTCCAGTGAAACTGTTAGGACAATTACATTGTACGATATGATTTTCAGTGCGACAAATAGCATTCATACCACAAGTCTTTTCCATTTGACAAGGATTTAAACATTGTCCATTATAACATTTTTCACTTGACTCGCATTCTTCGTCAATGATACATAGCCCTAAAATAAATAAATTAAGTTAGTAGTTATACACTTGCACAATATTGTTTTTATTTTTAAGAAAAAAATTCACTATATTCATATTCACGATCGATATTCGTGAATATTTAGTATTATTTATATTACCTTGGCAAACTCCGTTGTGGCAAAATTGTTCATCTGGGCAGTCAGTTTTATTTGCACAGGTTATTTCACGAAGGCGACAGCCTTTTTCAATAGCTCCATTTCCTATGTAACCTTCTTTGCATTTGCATTGACCAGAATGTCTAACAGCAATACATTCCGCATTTTGTCCACATTTAATATTATCACAAGCATCTTTAAAGTAAAGAAGACAACTGTATTAAATATTGTGTAACAAAGTATTGCATTAACAGTAAATCTTTATCATTAATACTAGATGTTAAACATTAAATCTTTCACATTAGTACAAGAAAAAAGCGTTTTTTTAGCTTCAAAATGTTACATTATTTATCAATAGATTTTTTACGTAGAATTTGACATTTGATATTGTAACTTACCGGTACATTTTCTAACACCATCGATAGCGGTGCACCGTGCTGCTGCAGGACAATCTCTGTTAAATCGACACTCTGAAGATTTACGGCAGCCCTCTTCATATGGGTTTCCAACAGTTCCTTCAGGGCAGATGCATTTTGCACTGCTTCTTGTGCTTACACATTCAGCGCCATTTCCACAAGGTTTAATTTCACACCAATTAATTTCACTACATCCTTTAATTGGATCTCCAGTAAAACCAGGTTGACAATAACATACGTGTCTGTGATTTTCGGAAGAACAAATTGTATTTTCTCCACAATTGTTATCAGATAGGCATGCAATTTTACACATATTATTATCACAGAATTTATCTTCACTACAATCTGTATCACTATCACATTCTTTTTTCTCACATCCTTTTACAGGATCACCGAGAAAGCCTTCCTTGCACGTGCAGACAGACTTATGAGTAATACCAGTACAGAAGGCATTTCTACCACATGGTTGATTTTCACATAACTTAACACATTTTGGAACACCGTTAATATTCCGTTCACATTGTTCATCATCAGCGCAATCGTCATTAGAGTTACATTTAATATCTTTAGTGCATAATCTATTAGCACAAAAATAAGAATCAGGACATGAGTCATTTGAAACACATGTCAATCTACAAGTTCCTTGAATACAAGTTTGATCGTCAAAACAGTCTCTTGAGTTCTGGCATATACCTGCAAAAAGAATCTTTATTTTACACAAAATAATGAAAACCATACAAAAATTATATCCAAAACTATCAAATCAACTTACCAACGCAAAGATTATCCAGACATTTTGTGCCCGAAGAGCACCTACTGTCATCGGAACAATATTGAATAGGTACACAACCAAGTACAGGATCACCAGTATAGCCTGATGCACAAGAACAATGGCCAATGTGGTTTCTCGATAAGCAATTAGCATTTTTACCGCACGCGCGGGGTATACTACATGAATTTTGACATATATTATTGGTACATGCTTCTTCGTTTGAACAATCAGAATCTTTAACACACTCAGGCTTAATGCATTCCTTATATGGATCACCCTGACTGTCTTGTTTACATTCGCATATTGGCTCATGTTTAAATACCGTACAAACGGCATTGATACCACAAGTTGACTTATCACAGGGATTGACACAATGGTTATTAAAGCATTTTGTTTCAAGAGAACAATCATTGTCACTTAAACATTCTCCTGGTATTCTACAACTGCCGCTCTCTATGTCTAAGATAGTGCCATTAACACAACTACAGGTAAAAGATCCGTCTGTATTTTCACAGATTGCATTCATAGGGCATGGATTTTTAAGACACTCATTAATATCTTTACATTTGTTGCCTTCTAATGCAAATCCTGGGGCACAAACGCAGTTAACTTTATGATCTTCAATATTGCATTTTCCACCTTGACATATACTTTCTTCACATTTGTCTAAAAATAATGTAATTTTAGTAATAAAACTAGTAGAATATAATATAAAACATATCTATAAATAAAATTAGTTAAAATGTTGGATTTACTTACCAGAGCACTTATTACTTCGAAGATTACAGTATTTATCTTGAGAACAATCTGAATCTTGTAAGCATTCTACTTTAAAACAACCGACTTTTTTATCAAATGGATTTCCGAGATGACCTTTTTCACAAGCACAACTTGTTCTATGTTTGCTAACTGTGCATATAGCATTAAAACCACAAACATTACTCTGACAGGGATTCGAACATTTTCCTCTAATACAAGCGAGAGAATCTTCACACTGGTTGTCTTGTCTACATTGATTTGGCAATAAGCACCCTGTTTTATAAGGATCTCCTATAGCTCCTGTAGGACAAACGCACTTGAAAGAACCAGCAGTATCAATACACTGAGCTGATGGATGACATGGATTGTTAATGCATTCGTCAGTATTTAAGCATTCGCCGTTTACAACTTCAAATCCTGGCTCACATTTGCATTCATTAGAAATACAAATTTGTTTATCTAAGCAGTCTGAATTGCTTTTACATCCAGGTACACATGTTCCAGCACTACAATGTTCTCCATGTAAACAATTACTGCTAGTGTGACATATTTTGTGACATCTATTATCATGACATTTTTCTCCTATCGCACAGTTTGAATTATCCTGACAAGGAACCTGGCAAAGCAAACCTATACACATATGATCTGGAGGACACTGTGATGTTCGAGTGCATGCTGATGGTTTTCGTATGCAACCTTGTTGAGGTGTCGGGGATCCTTCAAATCCTTGAGGACACTCACATCTGGTACTATGATTGATCCTTGTACATATAGC
The DNA here is from genome assembly GCA_018232405.1 of Junonia genoveva. Lineage (NCBI taxonomy): Eukaryota > Metazoa > Arthropoda > Insecta > Lepidoptera > Nymphalidae > Junonia > Junonia genoveva. The sequence continues at coordinate 4,301 of DVRM01000343.1, read as the reverse complement.
ATTCGGACCACAAGCTCGAGCAGCCTGACAAGGATTTATACATTTGTTATTTATGCACGACTTCTCGTTAGGACAATCTTCATTATTTCTACAACCAATTAAACATTGTCCTTCAACACATGCTTGTCCTATTCCACACTGAGAATGTCTATTGCATTGTGTTATACAGTAGTTTTTAAGACATACATCTCCAGGATCACAATGACTGGAATTTCTACAAGCCGAAAAGCATTGACCATTGTGGCAAATATCACCGTCACAATCCAATTCATTTAGACATGCGACTATTTTTTTCTTACATGATTTACCATCTTGTGAACTTTCATATCCATTGGGACATAGACAAATCGCTTTTCTATCAACAATTTTACATAAAGAGTTTATCCCACATGCTCCTTCACATGGATTTATGCATCGGCCTTCAACACATGTAGATTCGCGTTGACAATCAATATCTCCTCTCGGGCATTCACCTTGTTTCCTACATCCTTCCTTTATTGGATCGCCCACATAACCAATTGGACATTTGCAAACATATGTTGAAAGTAGTGGTTCACATAAAGCAGAAGGGTGACAAGGATTTGGGTTACATAATTCCATTTTTCTGCAACTAATTTCAGGCAAAGGATCCGGCGAATACCCAGTAAGGCATTGACATTTAAACTTATGATTTTCTGCTATACATACTGCATTTTCTCCACAACTGTCTTCAGCACATACATTTATGCATTTGTGTGTCATACGGTTACACAACTCATGATCTAAACAGTCTATGTTATAAACACAAGGGACAGATTGGCACCCTATTTCTAAGTCATTGGGATTACCCGTAAATGGTCCTAACGGACACTGACATTTTGCGACGTGATTGTTGGTAATACATATGGCATTTGGTCCACAAACCATTTGTTGACAAGCAGGTATGCATTTCTTTAAATTCCCAATACTCTTGCATATTTCACTTTCTTTGCACTGAGCGTCATTTGAGCATTCATTTTTATCAAATGGTAAACATCCATCGCGATCGTTAGGATTTCCTACAAAACCTATTGAACACTGGCATTGGCTCTTGTGATTTTTTGTAACACACTTGGAATTTTGTGGACAGGTAAATACTAAGCAGTTATCAACGCATTTATTCACTCCGAGTACATCTTTTTGGCACGATTTATTATCTTCACAATCCTCATCCGATTCACAATTAGGAGTTGTTGGTTGCTCACACATAGAATTAACTGGATCCCAGAGAAATCCATCTTTACACTCACAACGCGCATTATCATTTATAACTTTGCAAATTTCATTTGCGCTACAAGCTATTGTTGAACATAAATCAAGGCATTTGTGAGTGCCTTCATCTAAAGGTACACAAATCAATGGCTCTGTACAATCACTATTTGTACTACATTCTACTTCACTAGGTTCTCTTGGTTGCAAATGACAACCTGATTTTATATCACTTGGTTTTCCTATGTATCCTTCTGCACAAATACAATGAGCTTGATGATTAGAACTGACACATAAAGAATTTGGTCCACATTGAATTTTACTGCAGGAGTCAACGCATTTACGAATATTCTTTCCAATTTGAAAACAAATTTCAGAGTCTTTACAATCGTTATCGATTACACATTTGTTATCAGGCCTACAACCCTGCACGAGATCATTTGGATTACCAGTGTAACCAGTTAAACAAACACATTTTCCTTCTTCACAGATTGATTTGGGTCCACAAATTTTAGAATCACATGTATCAATACATTTAGAATTTTCACAAACGTAACCTTTTGGGCATGTTGTATTTTTAGAGCACGAACAAATAGATCCATCTACGCATTTAGAAATTGAAAGTTGAGTGCATAACTCGTATGGATTGCCAACATATTTACTTTTGCAAATACAACTGTAACTTCCTGGAGTGTTGATACAAATAGCGTTTTCAGCACAAGGTCTTGATCTACATTCGTCAATGTCAATACATTGCAAATTTGGATTACCAACATAACCCGGAGGACATAAACATTCAACGTGTGATTTCGTTTGCTGACAAACTGCATTCGTTCCACAAGAAGCAGTCGCACAAGTTACTTGTTTACGCGAAACACATTTATGATAAGGGTTGCCTGTTAAGCCCTTGTCACATTTACATACATTTGTTTGGCCATAAACACAATGCGCATTTTGTCCACATTGTGGCTCACAGCTTGGAGGAGCAACAGCTGAAAGAAAATGTTTTTATAAAAAAAAAGTTATTATGTATTTAATATTTAAATAATAAAAATAATACTTACGCGGCATACACAATAAATCTGGGTTTCCAACAAAAAATGTATTGCAAACACAACGACCGCTATTTTCGTCGCATGACGCTCCGATTCCACAAACAATCGCTTCACAGCGTTGTCTACAACGTCCCGATATACATGTTAACGGTTCTTCACAAGGAACTCCTGGCCCACAAACGTCTCTTCTACACATACCACCAGGAAATGGATTTCCTACCATTCCTTCCGGACAAACGCAAGTTGGTCCTGTCTTCGATATAATACATTGTGCACCAAAAGCACAAGAGTAGTGATCACATCCTTAAATATAAAAAAAATAATTTCATTTCATTTCAAATAAAATTCATAAAACATGTTTTAATTTTAATTAACTTACCAGATATGCATTTTCCGCCTTCGGGTTTTGTATACCCAGGATTACATCGACACCAAGCAGCATGGTTCTCTACTTCGCAAAAGGCATTAGGCCCACAGGATACAGTTGTGCAGGGAGATACACAAGAGTTATTTAAACATGCTAGATTGTTGGGACATTGACTACTTTTGCTACACAACTGCTTCGGTAAGATACCTTGTTCTTCGGTACCTAAAACATTTTGTTAAAATTGCATAAAACTTAAAGTTTACGTTAGCCTCATACAATAACAAATAAAAATAACGGGTATTTTTCAATATTCAATCAAAATTTTCACTTTCATGGAATAAAAAACTTATTTTTAATATTATTTAAATATTTCAAATATTATTCATATTAATGCACCGTAATAAATAAATATACTCACATCCTAATTTATACGGGTCTCCGGCCATATTTTGCGGGCAACTACATTTATATCCACCCTTTTCATCGTGACAAATTGCACCGTACGCACAAGGAGCACTGTCACACTCATTTCTATTTGTACAACCCGTATAAGGATCACCTTCAAATCCAGGCATACACATACATTTTGGAGGATCGCTGGGAGTGCATTTCGCATTAATACCACAAACAAATCTTTCACATGGACTTTTACATTTTTGTCCGTCTGTTACATCTAAATAAAATGGTGGTGGACATATACAGTTTCCTGGTTGAATACATTTTTCATTAGCAAAACAATCTGAGTCACTAATGCATCGTTTTTGATTTAGACTGCAGTGACCTGATATTGAATCTTTGCCATAACCCGGCGGACATTTGCATAAGTAAGATCCGACAGTGTTTATGCACTCTGCCCCGAAGCCACACACCGGTTGACCAAAAGTACATTCATTGATATCTTCACATGAACCATCAACGCTTTGAGAATACCCAGCAGGACAAGCACAGTAACTAACTCCGTCTGCAATAACGATACATTCGGCTCCTTTGCCACATTTGTTGTCTGGTGAGCAACCCGATAGAACACATTTTCCGTCAACGATTTTGTATGGAGGCTGACATTGACAACTGATGTCATCACATATTTCACAAAGCTTGTAAGGATTACCACTATATTCCGGTGGACATTTGCACTCGTAACTGCCTGGTAGATTTTTACATATAGCATTTAATCCACATGGAGTTCTTCCGAGCTGTGTACATTCATTAATATCTTCACATATACCTGTTTCTGCACTTCGAGAAAATCCTTGAGTACATACACAAACGTTTTCACCCTCATGCATAATACATTGCTCTCCAGGTGGGCATGGATTAACGTGACTACATTTGCTAGATATTTTGTTAACGATGCAGCCGGTTATGTACGGATCTCCGCTGAAATTGCCTGGACACTCGCACTCAAAATGACCCGGAAAATTTTTACAGACGGCTCCTAATGCACAAGGGTTTACTGCACATTCATTTATATCTTGACAGCCAATAGGAGATAACGGATTTCCCGTAAATCCACTTTGACACGTGCATTGAGCTTCATAATCACTTAAAAGACATTCTGAATTACTACCACAGTGGATTGTTTCACATGGATCTATGAAAAGAAAATTTAGATATTACTAAATGCCCCGGTATATAAATATACAAGGTTTATG
>DVRM01000342.1:0-10669 GCA_018232405.1 Junonia genoveva | reverse complement strand
AAAGAAAGTGTAGAAACATTACCAGAAATTGCAAGAGCAAGTGAAACGGAAGAAGTATGTGTACCTGGAAGTAAAGAACCAGCTTTATTTCAACGCAGACCCAATAAATCATCGATGTCTCCCACACGTCCACTTGCTAACATAATGAAAGAAACTTCTCCGCAAATATCTAAACGAAACTACACTCGAGTATTACATTCACCGGAGCCAAAACAAAGTTCCTGGTCTGCAGACGAAAATCCAACTGAAAAACCACTTTACAGTAGAAGGTCACCGAAAAAATCACCACGCCGGCGGTCGCCGTCATATCACAGAAAAGAACGAAAAAAGCCCATAAAAACTAAAACAAAAGACACAGAATCTAAAGATCTTAATATAACTTTAAATGTGCCCGAAGAAAGCTTGAGCTCTTTAAATACGAAAGATATTCTGTCAAGGATTATAAACTGTAGTGATAATGATGTAGACATTGACACATTGCGTGAGTTACGGACCCAAATACTTGGTGAATTAAAAGACACAGGAACTAATGAGGATATTTCAGATCTGATTCTCAAGTCGTATAAGAAAAAAGGTACGAAATCCATTAAAACTGAGGAGGTAGAAGAAGGAGAACTGTCTGATAGTGAAAGTGAAGCTATTGAAAGTATATACGGCAGTTTAGTGATGGATAAAGATAAACTATCTATAAAACCGTCAAATAAAGTATCCAATGATGAAAAGCCACGTAAAATACAAATATGTCTTGTTATAAATTCCGATAAAAACAAACCAGTGCCAACTAGGGAACATGATAAAATAATGCCTGTTGACACGTCTGATTTTGAAACATATTGCAATAAAAATCGAAGTAGTGAAAATGAAAAAGATAAACTTGACACCAATTGTCAAAAGAATGCCCCCGTTAAAGATAATAAACCAAATACTAGTGATGATCATCAGGTATCTGTTGAATTTGATAATCAAAAGGTTGTGGAAAATAGTAAAAATGAAAATAAGGAAGCTGAAATAGGCGGAGGGAACGAGATGGAAGAAAAAACAGGGCTTGATATGAAAAAAGAAGCAGATTTCCTTGAATCAAAAGAAATAGAAAAACCTAATTTCTATAAGACACTCATGGAACAAAAAGACGATAGCAGTAAAAATATGTCTGACGATAAGTCTAGCGCTCACCTAACTTTACCTAATAAACAGAATTCCGCAAACGTGGGTAAAAATGAAACTAAAACAACTGAAAATGTTAATGTTGAAATACCGTTATTAGAACCGACAAAAAAAGTATCAGAAATTGATATTTTACAAGCTCTAAAAAAAGAAATACTGAGTGAAACAAACAGTGTGCTCAGTTCAGAGGCCGACACGCCACTGTTACATCAACCCAAAATAACAAAAGTAGTAAATGCTCACGAAATTGGGTCTAAGAAAAGAATATCAATCGAAAAGTATAAAGCTAAAACAAATGCTCCTATAAAAAACGTTAGCAATGAAGGTTCTAATGTTAATAAAGAAGAATTGAGTAAAAAACAGAGTTTGAAATTGACGGAAAAAGAATGTGAACGTTTTAACTTCCTCTCAAAATTACCTTTAGACGGAAGCTCTGATGATGAAGATAGGTCTACTATGTCCATGGATGACATTTATGGAAACTTAGCTCCTAAATCACCCGACCATGAAGATTTCGCAGATACTGGCATAAAACCTCCGGTGATTATTCCTAGTGATCCTGTTCAGACAACAATTGTTAGTTCAGAGACAGATATAGATATGAGAAAAATTTTGCCGGTTTTACAATCTAATTTAATTCCCGATGATCCAAATGTATTAACATTCTCAAAAGAAAATACTCAAAAATCTTTTAGTTTAGATAGAGAAATAATAAAAAACAATGAAAACATTACGAAGACACTACTTGATCCGAGGATGAAGAAAGATATTAATGTTTTGCCAGAAAGCCCAAATCCGTACATGATATAATGCTGATAAAACTGGGAGAACGGCTGTAAATTTCGTTAATACATCAGCAAACATAAATTTACTTCAAAATGGAAATCCAAACTCATCATTGTCATTAAATGTTAATATGGCTAATAACAGAATTGTTATGTCACCAAACATGCCTCCAAATGCAACACCTATAATGACACCCAACTTTGGCCCAAATATGACACCAATCAGAACACCAAATGTTCCAAATATGACACCTAATGCAAGATCTTTTGAAATGACTCCATCTCGACAAATATTCGATAACGATGATTATTTAAATCAAAAACACGTATATGCGCCAATGTTTCCTATTGCAGATGCTCGGGACAATACTGAAAAACAATGGAATAGTCCAGATAGTAATCGAATGCCATTTTGGGACGATCCAAGAAGTAATTCAAGTCAAAGAGATGTAGATTATAGAGATTCAAGAAACATGCCATCAAAGCGGGACACTGATTACAGAGATATTAGAGGCAACTCTATACAAAGAGATAGTAATAATTTCACATTTGAACAATATCAAAACAGTCCCAGAAATGATCGGTTTCTTTTTGATAAAATTGACTCAAGCCGTAGAATGGAGTGTCCGCCAACGCCAAATCACCCATTTGGAAGATTAGATTGTCCAGCAACACCCACTCCTTCTTTTGGAAGAATGGATGCACCGATGACACCAGTTCATCCTTTTGGTAGAGCAGAATGTCCGTCCACTCCAAATCATCCTTTTGGAAGACCAGAACCTTTGCTACCTTCACCATTTGTAAGACCAGATTTTAATCAGCCTGTGCCGAGCCAGTCATTTGGGAAACCACTAGATCCAAGGTTGAATAGGAATTCCGATTATGATAACTATCACAATCGTGACGAAGATAGAGACCGAGGCTATTTTCATGAGTCTAAGTTTAATGCTAATTCATATAAGTCTGACCACAATAATAGAAATAACAATCAAGATTCATATAGAAGGTACCAAAGAGAACAAAGCATAGGAAGAAATGAAAGAAACAAAAATTACGATCACGGTGGACGTAATTACAGAGAAGCACGTCGTGAAACTAGTGTAGGGCGATACAATAGAGATTATGATAACGATAGATCATTTAATCGAAATCGCGGAACAAGCGGTAGAAGTTATGATAATCGTAATCAAAATGAGTTTAAAAATTATGATGAAAGTGATCGACGAACTTATCAACGTGAAAAAAGTCGTACTTCATCACATGCGTCTACAAGAGATTCTAGTGTCGGAAGACCGTTTACAAAAGAAAACCAGTTGTCAGTTAAACGTGACGCTGGTTATTCCTTTACCATTGATACAAGTGTAAACACCACATTTCAAGATAATAATAAGAATAATAGTTTTGATGCTCGAAGACAACGCGCTGCAAGTGTTGGGAGAAATGTAGTTCGTTGTTCGAGCCCAAATAAAGTTTCCAATCGTGATTCAAAACATATAAACAATAATTTGGAAAATAGAAACAATTTTCGCCGTGCTGCTAGTGTTGGTAGGGAAATAAAAGATAATAAACTTAACTTTAAAGACATTAAAGCTGACTTGAAGTCATTTAAATTAAAAGGAGAATCTAGATGGAATAAAGAAGACTCAAACAACGAAGAAAGCAAAACAACGAAAAAAGTCATGAAATATCGTGATCCTCGTAGTCGTAAAGATTTACATCAACAAAAACCAAATATAGAACCTAACCAGAATAACGTAAAATATTCACCTCGAAAAAACTACAGAGATCCACGAATGCGACGAGAAAATTCATATGAAAATAAGAGTAATTACAGAGACGATTACAGAAAGCAAATCAAAAGATTCAAAAAGTTACGGTATCGTATATTCTAATGATAATATTACAAAAGGAACTATCTTAGGGCAAGGTTATGGAGTTAAAAACTACAAAATACCGAAAATAAAACGTCCACCAGAAGCTGAGGTTAAAATTGAAGATAGCAAAATTAAACCGAAAGGTAATGCAAATGTTGAGGTAGATAATAAAATGTCTGAAGGAAAAATAATTTCAGATAAAAAGATTACTAATAAAAAGGATAGTAATTTAAAAAATAAAACAACGGTTGAGTCTACTAATACTAGTAAAGAAGATAAAATTGAAGAGACGAATAATTTTAAGCAATGCAAGGAAACGAAATCTCATATAAATTCATCTGAAATAGTGAAGGCAGCAATAATGGAAAACAATAAAGATAATGACATTCAAAACAATAAACAAAATAATAGCAAGGAGGACGCCACATTTAATAGCTTAAAAAAGGAGGAAATAGAAAAAGAACAGAATTTAGATAATGTGAATAAGGATTCAGTGGATAATGTTGAAAAAAGAATAACAAGATCTGCAAGTAAAAGCTTATCGTTGGATTCCTCGATTGAGATATCACCTGTAAAACGAACAAGGAGAGGTAAAAAACCATTTGTTTATGAATCAGATTCAGATGATGGCGATAAAAAACAGAAAAATGTTATCTCCGACATTGCACAGTCAAAGCAAGTTACAAGTAATGAAAAATCAGATGATACTCCACAAGATCATAATGTCGCGTCAAAAGAAGTTGTAAGTGCAAAAAATGTTTTAAGCGAATCAAGTGAAAAGTCCATTGATAAAAAAGCAACTACTAATTTAGATACTGGTTTTGGTATGGATGACCTTGAAATATTTTCAGATAATATTACATCTGATCCTGTAATTGACAATATTAATGCTTTAATAGCAGATTTAGACCATGATCTGGATTCCACGAAAAATGTAGACGGTAAAAATAGCTTTACTAGAGAATTAACTCTTGAAACAATGCTAGAAAATATAACAAGCCCGGAAGATAATGAAAAACAAGACGTGGTTGATGTTTTACCTGAAAACCTTGCACATAAATTGACAGAAAATTTAGAAAGTAAACCTGAAACTAGTAGTCCAACCACTGCAATGAAAAAAACAGACGGGAATAGCATTAAAATTGATGTCATAAGTCAAGTAAGTAAAATTGAAACAAACAGTGAATTGAAAAGTGTAGAAATATCGGCTTGCGAAAGTAATGCTATTGATGACAAGGAGCATAAAGGTGTGACAATTTTCAAGGTTGATGATAATCAAAGCAATGAAGCAATTGTATCTACTTCCGGAGAAGGAGAAAAAGATACTGACTCACAAAATTCGGAGGGCTGCACGGTCATTACTGAAAATAAACCTGACAGTACGATAAATAACAACGTTATATCTGACACCATAGACTTCCAAAATAATGTACCTGATAGCACAAACGAAATTAACAGCGAAATGAATTCTGTTATTAGCTCAACACATAATATTACTGATACAACAAACACCAAAAATATTTCGGAACCAAAAGAGGTGTTAAAAAAAATAAAAGAATTACTCTGTTTATTGGGAGATCAGTCTAGTGACAACGAAAGAATTAAAAAGAAATTAGAAAAACTCAGTGAAATAGTTTCGGATGACGAAGAAAATGCGGCAGACAAAACAGAGCCAGAAAAACTAGAAAGTAATTCAAGTGAACATAAACTAAATGAAACTGACAATTTACCTATAATTTCTCAAAAAGATAACGCAATAGAAGTTGCTACGAAATGCGATAGCGATATATCTCCCACTCCAGACCCAAGTGTAGAAGATAACAGAGCTAAAACTTTAGAAGATATTGAAAACGAAGAGAAAGATTCTACTTCGTTAACGAATAAAAAAGGCGAAGAAATCAATAACGCAGAAAATTCACTAAAGGAAAACGAAGAAAAGGGTTTGGTTGAATCTGTAGAACTGGCAAATGAAACTGATGATAAACGTCACGATGATTTAACTACGGAAACTCAAGCAACAGTTAAAAAGATTAAAAATGTGCCAAGAAGAGGTAAAAGAAAAAACACAAATAAAGTTACCCCTAATGAAGAAAGACGATTGACACGTTCAGATGCTGCAAATTTGCGTTTTGATAAACCAGTTGTGAAGAAACCCTCAAGAGAATTACAAAAATTACAGGATGATATTAGGGAAATGTTTATAAGAGATGATATTCTAAGTGCTACTGGTATAAGAATGTGTCGATTGGCCAAATTAGTAGACGAGAACAAAGGTCAAAAAGACGAACCAATTAATGAAAATAGCAATCCAGAACCTGTAGTAGTTCTTGAAAAATATAATGATTTAAATCTTCCTGAAAATAGCAACATCACAGACAAATCGATTAAAAAAAAGACAACAAAAGGGAAAACAAAGTCAATGGACTTAGAGACATCAATTGAAACGAATAAAACTCCTAAAAATAAAAACGTTAAAGTGGGAGGAGGTCTTTCGACTACGAGTCTAAAAGCAAAACAAACAGAAAAAAATGGTGATGACGTTGATCCCTACGTATTTGAAACAGATTCTATTAACGAAACCAACAATATAAATGACAGCAAAGTTGATGAAAAAAGTTCTGAATCTGAGAATGAGTCTGTAGGCTCCTCTAAGAGTTTTGGAAGTACGGAGTTATTGACTGAAGTGAAGAAAAAAGTAAAAAGAAAGCGAGGTTCTAAAGGGTGGAAAGCAGGAATAATAAAACCAAAAAACAAGAAAAAAAAGATAGATCGTAAATCGGATTCTGCTTTGTCTAACGATGAAAGTGTCGATATAGAGAAAAATATTGAAATACCAGATCTTAATTGCTTCACCGATAAAAATTATTGCTTCAATAAAAGTCAGACGTCTTACGATTGTCGACTATGCGTTTATAACGGTGCGGATATTGTATACCATTACAAAAGACAACATCCTCATTCAGAAATACCATTATCAAGAATGAGCTCTGCAATAGCCAAACAGGCTATAAAAGAGGCTGAAAAAATAGATTTTCAAGCCATTTCGAAAATATCTTCTAAAAAGTATATATGTAGGTTCTGTTCTAAAGAATTCGGTAGACAGAAACCAGTTCTGGAATTATTCTTTTGGCATGTTGTAAGCAATCACACCGGAGAATATAAACAGCTTTGTTCCGAATGTTTAAATGTCACTCGTTGTCCTTTTAAATTAGACATTCCGCCTCCTCCAAAAGATAATAAAGGACAACTTCTTGGTTACGTCTGTGAGAAATGCAATTATACTCAGGTTTCTTTAGAAAACCTGAAAACTCATGTTATTATACGACACAATGATGAACAAACTGCAGTGTATACAATTAATTTATCAGTAACCGCAAAAAGTATTTTGAGCAACTATCTATCTGAAGTTGAAGATATTCAAAACATTAATACCGAAAGTCATTTACCACGTGTATTAAGAAGTTCGCGCTCTAATCAAAGTATTGGAGAAAGTAGTGACGTTAGAAGTGATTCTACGGAGGAAAGTTCTCGAAATTTGAAGAAACAAAGCGTTAAATCCTTACCAAAGGAAACAGCAACTGAAATTGAAAAAGTCATAAAACCCAGCAAATTTCAATCTAAAATTACATTCGAGAACGACAACACTGATGAGATATCCAATTTTGATGACAATGGAAGTTCTGCTATTAAAATTGAGCCAGAATTGAATGAAGACCAAGATGATTCACATTTTGACAATTTACAATTTGAACCAGATCAACAAGCAGAAGAGTTTGAGTCACCTTCTAACACTGAGAAAGTTGACGAGACTAATGCAATAAATGATATTTTTAATTATCCTCATTTTAAAATTAAATATTCGGAATCTGGATCTAAAGAATACATCTGCTGTATTAATGGAAAAGATTTACACTATCGAACTACACTTTTAATTTCATTTAAGAAACATGTTCAATTAAAACATTCGGAAAATTGGGATGGATATTGTTTTATCTGTAAAGTTATTGTAACACCTCAAGGAGTACATTTATTTAAGGATTGCTTACAACACTTCTTGGATCAACATATTGATAACTTTCCAGTATTAGAGGAAACATCTGAACAAGTACCTCAAAATGAACCTGATTCGGATAAATCTAGCAGTGAAACTGTCGTAATAAATAAATCTTATATTAATGTACGTCCTTTATCAGAGTTGATTTCAAAGTCGTCCATTTCTCAAACAACCGATGAAAATGCTCCAACATTACCTGTTATTGAAAGTGTAGTAAGTCTGGGTAGCGGTGTTGAACAACCTAGGCCTAGTCCTTCTTATCCTAGAACAGATGTCGTTGAGGTTGTTAAACAGTACAGACACGAGGAAGCTCAAGCGGAGATAATGTCAAGAAAGCATCGCGTTGTCCTTGAAGCTATGATGTCTCATACCAAATTAGTACAAGTCTTTAAATGTGCGGGTCGGTTCTGTTCCTTCACAACCGATTGTGCTGAGGATGCACTGCTTCATGCCTCAACACATACACGAGTTGGTGGCGAAGATTCCCTGAAATGTGTTTATTGTGATTTTGATTCCTCTAGTAATGCAATTGATTTGATAACACACGTTTTCAAAATTCATGGCTGTTGTCAATATGTGTGTGGTATATGTTTCTATCGTGCAGCTGCAAGCCAACTGGTGCACGCTCATATTAAAAGAGTTCATGATAATGCTACAGTTTCAATTTTACACACAATGGTACAAACTGCACCTATTAAAGAAGACAATATTTTGTCCCGAGAATCTGCTGTTCCTTACTATCTCTGTTGTGGTAAGTAAACTTTTTGAAAATTCATTTTACTCTTATTTTCGCTTGCGTGGTATATTGATACAAATTATTATTATTATTATTGTGTTAATTTGATACTGGTATTAATGATACTGCGTATATATACAGGCTATCTGGAAAGATTTGAGACACGATTTTTAGTAACTGAAAGGTTGAAAAATAGGGAAGTGTGCAACTTCCCTTACCCCTTCCCTTCCCTCCCTTATTATTATTTTTATTGTTTGTTTATTTTTGTATAATAACTACATTGTATTTTACTTACTATAAAGTTTCATTATAATAGTTCGGTAATTTAAAAAGTTTTTGTGTGAAAGAGAAACAGAAATCTTCACAATTTTTCGTGATTATAATAATGTTTTTAAAAATAAACAGTGTACCTACATTTCTTACATTTCTGTAGGTTAAATTGTGTTGAAAATAAAATATTGAAGATATAATAAAAATAATAATACAATCAAAATGAAAGCGAATATTTTTTGCATTTTTTTTTACAGTTTCTAAAAATCAATTTTTACTTAAAACATTTTGTCTCGTAATCGTGTATTGTGATTTTATAATATTATTTTACAATTTACATTAATGACTACTATTGCCATTATTTTTGAAATAGTACATACTACCTAATTTACTGTTTGTTGTACCGAATCAATGTTTTTTTAACAGTTCAATTAATTTTTAACTGACTACTTGACAAGAGTTTATTTAAAAAAAACACTACTTATATTGTCATTTTCTGTTTTTTCAGCTAGTAGCGGTTCTGATGCTCCTTGTAAATTTAAAACTTATACCCCAGGAAAGTTTTGTGAACATTTAATGATACGACATGCTTCTGCCACAGAACATTCATGCTTTGTATGTATACCACTATTATTTGAAAACTAATAATTTTAAATAATATATTTTTAATGATTAATGTAACATTACTATGTATTTTAGATGTGCTCAGCGACTTTATCATCACCCGCTGATTTGATACGCCATTTAAAAACCCATGGATTAAAATTATATCAATGTTCATGGTGCGTATTTGGAGCTGATAATGAATACAGAATTGCTTGCACACGCATCTGCAAATCATCCTGACAAACAACCAAAAGCGTATTTAAGAATAATCACGAATAAGGTATATAGGATACTCTATTTTATTAAGTTAATTATAATAAAATTTAAAATATTTATTTAAATGCCTTTGTTTGATTCTGTCACTATTTTAATATTCCTAAAATATCATTACAGGAAGGGACATCAGAATTCAGAGTTTTGCCTTTGGCACACTTAAATAAATCTGATATACCAGCTATTGAAGTTAAACCGAACACTTTCAAGGAAAATCCTGTTAGAGAAGCTGAGAGATCGATCGAACTGGAAAAGTTAATTGGACATACAACTCTCATGTTTGAATCGATGGCGGCGGGAGTCGAAACTGAAGCTACTAACAAGGAATCAAGTTCTACAGATATTAACCCAAAACTCGCAGAAAACACAAGTTTGTTTGAAGAAGACTTGTCACAAAGAGCTACCACACCTATAATACATTCTCAAGCTCTAGCAGAAACTCAGTTAACACCGATTATAAAGACAGAAATGGTTGAAAAGAGTCCTGAAAAATCTCTGAATGATTCTGTTGTATATTGCTTAGATAGTGACGACGAAGATGCCAGTCAAAATGTTGTTGATTTGTCTAACGATCAACCTTCGGCTAATACACAGGTTAACGCACAATCTGAACCAAAGGTGTTACCACTTACACAATTATTTTTATGCGCAAAATGTAACTTGACTTTGAAGTGTGGTGCGGGTTTTAGGAAGCATATTAATGCTTGTTTCAGTTTGATACCCGACCCTATACCTTGCGCTCATTGTCCGATGAAAATAAACAAAAAAAATATTGTAACCCATTATACTAAAACACATACTGAGCTTTGCCGGTATTATGCTTGTTTCCAATGTCCAAGCAAGTTCACTTCGCTCGCCCAGGTAAGAGAACACAAACGAACTGTTCATTCGAACGTGTTAACTGTAG
>DVRM01000341.1:0-10679 GCA_018232405.1 Junonia genoveva | reverse complement strand
AAATTTTTAGGGTAGGGTCAAAACGGAGCCCATACTATTTCAGCACATCCATCCTGCTAGTGTTTCTAGCCGCGTATTATTAAAATTTAAAAGGAAAATTATTAGGGCTAACAAGGTTCTATTTTACTAGATATTATTTACTATATCTAATGATTAAAAACTTGAGATTAGAAGCGAGGTATACTATATTCCAAATTATTTGCACCTCAAGTCAAATCTCCTTTTTGGAGTTTTTCACTTTGAAAGGCGTTTTGATAAGGTTCCTGATTTCTGATACAATTGATACTTGAAATTATTATAGTTTATTAAATTTCCAATAATTTAACGCAATGTTTATCGAACTATATCGTTTCTTTTTAAAGATATTCGCAAAAAACAAACATGTATTCCAAATATGCCGCACTTACTCTACTAATTCTTATACACGTCCGCGTTTGTTATTTATTGTAGTACAGTATTTGAAATACTAAATTAAATATTCGTATTTTACGTATAGAGCTATTTTGGTGACTTAATTTTTTATTTGAATATGTATTATACATAGAAGATATGACAATTGTGATTTAATGAGATAGATTATGAATGAGAGAAAAGTGTTTTTAAGAAGTCAATTGACTTTTCTTTAAATAAATATAACAGGTTATTTCTTTATACATTTATTTGAATTATTTTAATTATTTAAAATTATTACGAATTTATATTATTTTTTCAGTACCTTTTTGTTGCAATGGAAAGTGAGAGAAAAGTATTTTCTTCAAGTATAATAAGAATACAAAATACTTTAAAGAATAATTTGCACGATATACTAGATATAGTTCCTGCTTTACCTGTAACAAATAAAAATGCAAAAAACTCTGATTGTAACTTTATACCTAAAAGTGATAAATACTATATACCAAAGAAAAAAAATGGCATGAAAGTTAAAACTGTACGAGATATTCGAAATATTTTTGAATCAGATGTATACAGCTACTTGCCAGCTGATTTAGAAAAACAGAAAAGCTTATTATTGCGAAAAATTAGACACGGATCCTCGAAAGACGAAAAAACTAAAGAAATAGCTAAAAATATGCTTAAAGCAAGTTTGCCTATTTCAAGATCGGCCTGGCAAATGTTAATGAATATTAACCCAGAAGACAAGAAACACTCTCGGCAGTATGTTCTTTGGAATGGGCAATATATTCAAGTAAATGGAAGTAAAGGTGGAAGTTGTAAGTTTATGCACAAGTATGATATTGGTAAATTTAAAAATACTTTTAAAAATATGTCAACTGTAGGAAAGAGTAATTTGAGAAGAAAAAAAGGATTATTACAAAGTTCTTTAAATGTAAAATTTAAGCCTGGACCGCTAACGAAGAAAAAATATCTTAATACTTCATACCAAAAACATCAGTTTGGAGATATGGAATTGGTTACTTTGCCTAAGCCTGGTCTTGATATTCAACCGTCTTACGGTAAACCTTTAGCACCTGTTATTAACACATTTCTTCAAAATGCTTTTATGGTAAATTCTGACGGTGTTATTTCTCAAAAATGGGCAGATTTTGCTGTGTCAGTTTTAGGAAAAAATAAAGATGGGACCCCGATTCAATTAAAAGACAACTGTAATATTTCATTTGATTTGGACTATAAATGTTTTCAACATAGAATACTTATGTGTAAGGATAGTGAAATTATAAATCATGAAAAAATTAACAAAATACCAATAAAACAGAAAGAAGAAGATTCAATTATTTTATCGGAAGTTAATCACGTTTTAGATAAAATCATTGATTCTGTTGAAATAAGTTTAAAGCAGGATGTTATGTTTTCTGAAGATGACAGAGAATTTACAGAAATAACTACAACAAACAGTAGCTTTAATTCAAACCACAACTTGAAAGATAAAGGAAAAAGAAAATATGGTGAACTTGATAGACTTGACGTGACCGTCATTAGAATTTCCGAAGTATCTGAATCACACACAAAAAATACCTGTCATAATGTCCACTGTGCTTTAGGCTGTGTTTGTGATTCTTTAAAATATTCTTACAGCTTAAAAACACATTGTGGCCGAGTCGAGTGTATGTTTAAATGTAAATGTGATTTTTCAAAATACAGACTTACCGATTCATTTGATAATGATTGTTCAGAAATAATCCCTGGCTTAGTAAGTTTAGAGCAGAAATTGGGTCAAACATTATCTAAAGAAGAACAGAAATTTCATCAAACTGTAATAGTAACAGACGAAAAAAGTATACTTTTGAAGTCACGAAAAAGGAATTGGAAAGCTTCAAAAAAATATGCAGATTTCTATAGTAACATGAATTTGAAAGCTGTACATGACATAAAACAAATTTTGAGAGTAGTTTGTACAAACCTCAAATTCATAAACGTCGAACCCTGGTGCATGGTTCACAATCTCTATAAATGCTTTTGCAAGGGGAAATTTACCGAAAGTAGCTCTCAGATTGTAGCTGAATTACGTAATTCAAGTGACAAATTGCCTGAAAAAAATAAAAACCCTATTGAAAACATAGATTTAACTTCAGATGAAATTACTCTCAAAAACAACATTAGCACAGAAAAGGAAAGTTATAAGAATAATAGAAAGCGCTCCTTCTGTGATAATGAGTCTTTGAAGGAGGTAAATGATTACAATTGCTCTAAGTGCGCAAGAACATTACCCTATGAAGGTAGAAAATATAATGATGAGTACTATCAAAGCACAAATAAAAAAATATTAGATATGGAGCAGAACGATAAAACTTTACGCAAGAAATTATTCACTTTAATAAATAAAGACGATTGTCAAGAAAGTAATCTTTTGTGTAACATAAATACTTCCGATTCTACAGATCCACCTTCAAGTTTGAACGATTTATTAACTCAAGTGATAGAGCAAAATCCATCAAAAACTAAAGATGCCAAAAAATTATCGAGTAAAGGTCTTGTTTCATGGCTTGAATCTAATTACAAACAGTATAAGGAACAAATTACTCAAGGTTCAAAAAAACATTCTTTGATTCCGCCAAGACTAGGATCCATGGCATTATATCCGTGGGACTTCATCTTAAGTAGGTACCGAGATAGAAAAAATCATTTTTTAATATCTAAACAACAACCATTTCGTATTTACATGGCTGTTGATGTCAAAAACTCTTTGTTC
Source organism: Junonia genoveva (assembly GCA_018232405.1). NCBI lineage: Eukaryota > Metazoa > Arthropoda > Insecta > Lepidoptera > Nymphalidae > Junonia > Junonia genoveva. The sequence continues at coordinate 7,531 of DVRM01000341.1, read as the reverse complement.
GATAATTGTATTAATATAAACGATATTGCGTTGTCTGATCTAGATAAATATCCAATAACAGTAAAAAATTTACTAACAAATGCCACTGACCTAAAAGATAACTTTTGTATATTGTCTGGATTGTCCCATTGTTGGGAATTGGTGGGATCAGTTACAAAAGTTAACAATAACAGGGAAAATCCACCGAAAGAAAACGAAATCGACAAATTTATTACATTAAACGAGAAATCTCAAAGTGAGACTAGTTCCGATTTAGAAGATAAAACGGAACTTACAGAAAAGGTTTCAGACGAGTTGAATAGCTCTTTAGATAGTGTCATTACTCAAGTTCCTGAAAATAATACTGAACAATCAAAGTGGTTTGTAATGACAGTAGAAAATGATTTCGCAGAAATTAGGTTCTACAAAAAAGGATTTTTCGTCAAGTATGAGAGTATTATGAAGGCAATAAGCGTTGCAAAAGTGACTGGAAAAACTGTTAAATTGTCATCACAAAATTGCAGTAATTATCACAACAGTCCAAATTTTGGCATCTACGCTATACCAAGTAACACAGATAATTATGTTTTTATAGGACCGTACGAAAAAGACGAAGCTTTAGGTGTAGAAACTATAAAAACTATACAGAACAACAAAAAAAGTAATAGGACAAGAGGTACATGGATAACAATAAATAAAATTGATAACCTGAAAGTTATTGATAACCCTCTATTATACATGCCATCGGGTAATACAAACAGTAATCATATAGTTGGTCTGGAAAATGACTCATGCTCAAGTAATTCTGAGCGAGTGAGTGATAGGGAAGTTTTAGGTAAAGTTGTCAAACCAATAAAAATACGAAAGACTAATGGTTTTTATCAGCTTGCGCCAAATGGTTTGTTACAACAAGTACCGTTGAATAGTCAAGATAACTTGAAATTCCCACGCACTTTGCTCATAAAGAAAAAATTATTAATAAAAAAAAATATAAGTCGTCCTCATATTGCTTCAATTAATTCATCTTCAGTATTGTATCAGAATAATACAATCGACGGCAAAATAGAAAATAAAATCGTATCGCAGTGTCAAAAACCTGTAGCCGAAATTGCACCCCAGATTAAAGATATCTCTAATGCTAGTTTGCCTAATGAAGGACGTAAACGTAAATTAGAAGGAGGTATGTTTGTATTAAAACCAGAAGAGATTAACAAAAGATCTCTTGAAAACCAAAAACTATGTAAACAACAGTCGACTGTACAAGAATCCACTGATCAAAATAAGGATATGGATGTAGAAGACTTTATTGAATCATCCGTCGTTTTTGTACCGCCAATACCTGAATGTTACGTTATTTCGGATGAAGAGGACTGTGACACGAATGATCAAGGCAAAAAAGATACCACTTTGACAGATGTTTGGATAGTTTGTAAGAACATAGAAGGTCTGGGTTGGATCCCTGGAAGGCGAAATTCTGTAAACCACATCAGCTTTGAATTTCCTGGTTTTAAATACAGCGAATTCTATAACGAAAAAGAAGCATTCAATAAAATAACTCAGTAAGTGTAAATTTGTTTAACGCTTTAAGTGTGAGAGAAGGATTCATTTTTGGCAAATGTTATTTTAATTATTTTTACCGAATCATTAAATTATTCTATAAATATATAATAAAATCTTTATAACATAATCTTTTCAGGGTGCTTTCTAGAAAAATTTACATACCGAGGCATATTAATTTAGAGTGGCATGCGCTTGAGACATTGCCTGATACCAACGTCGAAAAGAAACTAGAGGCTAAAGACCTATGCACCGATTATGTAAGTAAACCAATAAACAACTTTATACTACGTTATGATGTATTGATGAAATTGCTATAATCCAATGTAACGAAATTCTATTAGGGAAAAAAGCGGGCAGGGTATTTAACGTTTGAAGCTCAGTAAAACTTTATTTTTTACATTTATTTTAATGTCCTTCATTGATATAATCAACTTTAACTATCTGGTTTCCAGAATTTATAAAAATTAAGAACCTACGTTCTAAATTAAAAGAACAAAAATCTTAAAGTAGAAAAAGTCCAATATCCACAATAGTACACAATAGTACCCCATCTTGCCCACACCCACAGGGGTACCCCATCGAGCCAGGAAGTACTTGTGTTGTAGGAGCCAACTGAACTTTCATGTTAATACTGGATGAAGTGTTTTTGTTTGAACTTTCACGAACTACCTTCATTTTTCTTTCGAAGGGAGTTTAAAGGGTTGTTTGCCTAGTATCTTGAGTTAACCACATTATTGTCAGAAGACATACCTCCTCTGTTTAATTTTCTAGTTTAAGTTTTCAGCATTTTACAGCGGTAAAAGAGCCACATTAATAGTGCTTTAAGCTTTTAATAATAAAACTTTAAGTGACCTTACAATTTAAACTACGTCAATCCCGTCTTACCCTCCTAGGCCCAAATGAATTTAAAAACTTAATTTATGAAAACAATGTTATCATACACTAATAAAAAAGTGGTTATCTGAAGAGTAATCATTGATAAATGTAAATAATTTTATTTTGTCAGTTTGAATGTTCATTTTTTTTAAATAAACAACAAATAAAACATCCAAAATGACGTAAAAACTAAAAAATAAAGTCGTCAAAAACAGTTTTTTTACAACTAAAAGCCGTTGTGTCATCGGACAGTGACTCAGCTAACCTAACTGATAATCGTAATGATAACGTTGTGTTATGCGCAAAAACGATGGTAATTGGGCAATTAGTTTCTAATTTATGACGTCGTTCTCGTCTTACCCACCACCCCGTCTTGCGCTATCTTCCCCTACTTATTCATATACAGTGTGAATGCCTTGTAGGCTAGTCACCGATTTTGCCTAACGTATTGAAATCATTAAAATAAATGAAATGAGCCTTCTTAAGCCTTCGCTATTAATATAATATATTAAATAAATAAAATTTTAATTTAAAGGAGAATCCCGCAGGGACTTATTTGTGAAAAGTAAACAACAAAAACTTTGAGGTTGAATTACGACAAAACTTTTTATTAAGATTACCTATATGTTTTTTCATTACTTATAATTCTTGTTTGTTATTTTAAAAAGAATCTATTAAAATAAATCATGCGTAAATAATTTTTCACTATAACAGTTTCATTATTCAAACATATGATAAATGAAGCAGTTAAATAAACATTAATTAAAATGGATACTATAACTAATATAAAAATACTGTAAAAAGTTATTTTGCACAAACCTGCGCGTAGCTCGCGCATAAAAAGTGGACCCGACAGGTGGGTTTTGGACATAGGGAGACGATTCCTTCGTCATCTTGCATTTGGACTCACCTGTTACGTTGTATATGTAGCGTTTTTTTCGTGGGCACAGGTTAAGCGATTCCTACTTTGAGCTGAGCAGCGAATGTGTTGGGTGTTTCCTCGTGGCCCAACTGGCTAGTCCAACTGGTTGGGCCACGAGGAATAGTTAAAAAAAATCTTTCCTCGTGGCCCAACTGGTAGCGCGAAAGTACTTTCACGCTTAAAAAAATTAGTTTTGTAGTAAACCTTAGTCTACCGGTGTTCGAAACAATGGTAAATGAAAAAAAAAATAATATTCGCGATTTATATTCGTTTCAAATATATTTTACTTCGATGTGTCATAATCTCTTTTAATTTAATGTTTTACTTTTATTACTGTATTAGCTGTCCCACACAGTTTCACACACGTTTATATAACAAAAAGTCGGTTCTGTATATCTTCTATAAGACAACATTTTTCTTTTATTTAGCAATTCTTACATTATTAAAAGTTATTTAATACTGATTGATCAAAGGCCGGAAATTAAAATTGAATAATTCTTATGTTAACGCTTCACACTCAACGGCCCCCAGTAAGATCAGTCGATCTTGTGTCAGGAGTCCGGAAAATACACAAACACCCAGACCACGACAGACATGGATGGCAATAATATGGATAATTGGATATAGCCAACACAGATGTCTGTCATGAGCGGGGATAGAACCCACGACCATTAACCATAAAAAAGTAGTATGCTCTTATATACTGGGCATTACATTCGTTTTGAAATTAATTAACGTACTAACCCGATATCATACAGCTTGATTCTGCAAATATTTGTTTGTAGTGAAGACTTGTTTAAATTCAAGATAAAGGAAAATAGATAAATTCTTTTATACATAAACATAGGACAAAATGGTCCAACGCATTAGATAGTTCCAGGTCTGTGCCTAAATCCATACTAGGTTTTCTAAAGATATTATACAGTTCGTATTATTTCATTCCAAAATTTTTGGGTTTCTTTTAAAATTGATTAAAAATTATACAAAGACATTTTAATATAGTGTATAATTTTTTCATTATATTTTAAATATAAGGTAAAAATGTGAAACTTCCTACTGTATGATATTGTAGATATAACATATTTCAATTTCTTACGTATTTAGCTGGCCTAACATGGAAAAATTATTGTATCTCAGATAAATTAAAAACTATTAACGAAATGCTGCCATTTTGTGATTTTAGTCACCGTCATTCAAATTCTCACGTAAGGCTTCGTCGAGCTACAGCCTGAAGCTGGAGCCGCCCGGCAGCAAACAGAAATTCAAAACCAAGAGGAAACCAGTCTCCACGCCGGCCAGCCCCAACCGATCAAGGTAAATCAAATAATGTCTAGTAATGTGTTATACCCGGAAAAGTTTTCAAAATTCTCTCCATAAGCTCTTGCATTATATTTTCTATTTAAGTATCTTAAATTATGAAGCTAAGAAGCTTTTTTTGAAGAAGCTAGTGCCAGTAAATCTGGTCTAATGCAGTAAGTTATTACAGAAAAGCTTGTTTCTTGAAGGAGACTATAAAAGTATTGGGAGTATTTTTGTATGATAGACTAGTGCAAATAGATTTTGAAAGAAAAATTTGTATTAGGATGAAACTAATTACAGATGGTAGATAACGTAAGAAATATGAAAGGAAAAATAAAATACTGGCGAAATGAGTGCGGGAAGTGGAAAAAGGAAGGGTATTAAGAGTGAAAAACGGTTTATATGGTTTTTCAGCTAAACTACGACACCTTCGAAAAAATTTTGTACGGAAAAGTCGTAGATAATAATTTTTTTTTCATTCTTCTGAATTTTTTCCCATTTTGTCATTTCGAAGACATTGACACTGGTCTATGGCGTAGACATCCGATAATACAATTGATGGAAGATTTTTTTTTGTTTTAAAATTTATCCCCTAATTTTATAGGTTACTGAAAAAATCTAGCACTAATATAAAATTACTTTATTACAGCCTCACCTACGGCCGCGAGCCGCAGTGCACTTGCATGACCCAGGAGCAATATGCGAGATTACGGGCTCAAGATCCACGATATCGTGAGTAGAAAATATTTCACTTCATTTATGTAGACAAATTTCTTTTGAAAATTTTTGGAAGCCGATTAAGAAGGTGCCCCAATTGGACAAGAATGTGCCCCGTTTTCCTTGAATAGATCATTTTATATGTATAGCTAGGTATATGTTCCTCATTAATTTAATGATTAAATTATTTATTTTTAATTCAACCTTACATTATTATAAGTCATTAAAACAATAATTACTTTTTTATAGAAAGAAGAAAAAGCCAAATTTTATCTCAAATACCAGGATTAGGCAAAACTACTGCTTAATGCCTTAGGACTGTAAAACTAGTATTTAAAATTTTAAAGTGGGTACACTAGCCTTCGTGACAAGCCATGTAACTATCATACAAGAACAGTGACGACGCAAGAGAATATCAAAGCCGTTATAGTGAATCCTCAAAGATCTGTGAGTTGTGATATATCGTGAAATAGAGGCATCCGTGCTTCACCACTACTGTTGGTGTTGGTTATACTAGAATATCGCAAGATGAGCGGTAGCCATACCGCTGATAAGTATACCACTATTTGCTTGCCACAAGTCATCACCGCATTTTGAAAAAAACTATTCAAAACCTCGTGTGAAACAGCAAAGTGCCAATTCGTACACCGGCTGTCAAAAAGTACTTTTTTTACGTTCTATAAAATTAAGCACTCCTCGTAACTAACGTTTTAGCTTACTCGAAGAAGCTGTTGACGCTTATAATAAGTTGATGTTGACGTTATATTAAATTTGGCCACTATGACACACTTCGGAGAAGAATCAATGTTTTCAAATCTGGTTTTAACGCAAACAAAAGTGTATTAAATATCGCAGAGAACTTTGAAACAAATGAATGGTAATTAATAAATTATATCATCAATATTATCTATAAGATTTTATTAATACTTATTTCAAACGACACAATTTAAAAGGCAGCCCTCGTCTCTATTAGTACACAATTGACTCATTCCTAAGTAACAATAATCTTTTTGCGCTTTTTATGACAAAAATCTTCCAAGGAACTCCTTGAAAACTTGTCAAACGTATAATGTATAATCAATGGAAAATTCAAGCAACCTATACGTTATTCTAAAACGTCTATTTCGAAAATATATCTTTATATTTGTTTTATATTAATATCAGACGTATGATATGTATTTTTATAGAAGTAAAAATTTTTTGTTAACTACATACTGTATAAACATCGGTGTGAATGTTTATGATATTGAACCTCTGAACAACATTCGATAAATTCTAATATGGATAGACATTGGAACTTTGAAAATGATTTGTTAGTTTTCGATTACAAAATGTAAAATGGGTGAAATAGACTGATAGAGCGCAGACAGATTATTTATTATTATTATCCCAGAGTATTAATATAACAAAATTATTCTAATCATAAATATTATAATATTATATGCATTCCCAAGGATTAGCTGATTTGATAAACTTACGTTTTGAGAAATCATTAGAACTAGCCACTTTGTTTAAACTTAGACAACTGGAGAAAACACATATAACTTTAACGAAAATAGTCCTCCCATTACCCATAGGACTATTACTGATTACTCCATAATACGCAGCGCAAGCAAGCGCTAACAAATTACCTAAAACAAACAAGTAATAGATAAATGTTTACTCGGGTTTTTGACATTTTAAGTCAAGAACCTAATTAGCACATGGCTATTATTATTATAATAATAGTAAAAAAACAATCGGCATGATTTACGGAACGTTTGTCAATCAAGAATCATGTGTTCTTTTGGAATAGGCTCATCTACTCTGCCGCGTACCACTACTCGTGCCATTGAAACAGATGCGGGCGCGGGCGCCGCCGGTCGCTCTGATAAGGTGGCAGCCGCTACTTCCTCCACCTCGCTCTACGACAACGTCACCGGTTCTCAACCTGCGAACCAAGCACCACCTAAACGTAAATATGTCTATTCAGTATTGCCCTTTTAGGCTCTGAATATATTCAAATTTTTTTAATGAAATAAATACTCTATGCTGTATTAAAATAGTTTAAGTACAACAATAGTAAAAGTAAACAGTTTCATAGTTTTTACAAGCTTATTTTTTAAATTTTTATGTTATATACTATAATTTACATTTCTTAATTATCTTCTCGGGATTATTTTAAGCAAAATAACTTAT
>DVRM01000340.1:0-10680 GCA_018232405.1 Junonia genoveva | reverse complement strand
TATAACTGACATTTTTTAACTAAGAGTGTAATGTAAATTTTGTAATTTAGTTTTCCATTATTACCTATACTTTCAAAGTACCTACTTTATCAAGCATTTCGTTTTTTTTTTATGTTATCACAATACAAGGTCGCATGAATGATTAACGAAGATGGATACAAATATGTATTAAATATTAAAACGTCCAGACGAAGGGTAGCAGAATAACTTGCCTATTTATATTCAAAGATATATGTATAAGTAAGGCCGATATTTATCTATGTAACTGACAAAAGGCTTACTATATTGATTGATTTTACATACCTGTTATACAAATTGTAATATAAAAAGGATACGCACGTAAGAGCTTTTAACACCGATAGTGTGACAAGTATACAAAAATAAATTTGTACAAGTTTAATTAAAGAAATATTGAGTTAAATTCAGAATTGTGCTAATTGAATTGGTTTCATGGCTTCTCGCCGCCATTCGTAACACTAAAACTTAATTAGTCTGAATAATTTATCAAAACAACATTGTTGCTAACTTTTAGTAACTAGTTATTTAATTTATCTTACAATTAGTTATAGTTCAATAACTATAAACTAAGTTATTAATTAATTAAATTTTTGATTTCAGTTACCCACCCTTCAAAGACGAGTCGAAAACCATCGAGAGTATCCCGAACTCTGTGCCCCACTCAGGCTTTGACTGCGGGTCAACGACCTGCAATTACCGAGTCGTTGAATGCAAACTAACGACCACAGACGAAATATGCCACAGTGCCCCAAAGCCGAGTGTACACACAGATAATAAATACATAGACAAACAAAGACCTGCCACAGTGTGCATCGTGATGCCGGACGGGAAAGGTTAAATGACATTTCATAGATAATAAACAGTGTTCAAATTCGTAATGGCTGTTCGTTTTGGCAACTGATTGATTGCTCGTAATTTTTTTAAGAGTGTAGACCTATATTTAAAGTGTGTAGGCGACTTTTTTTTGTTGAAAGGTATAAGTCGCCCGATGAGACCATTCCAGATGTGAAGTACGGATGGTTTATTTTTTTAATCTGTAATGTGGCTGTAACAATTTTTCGAATCTGCTCAATCACATTGGTCTTCCGCTATCGCTTGTTCGTAATTCTCGTAAACAAAATTGTTGTACAGTTCGTTTTGGTTGATGTAATATTTTTGCACGATGAAAATAGAAAATAATGTCATTGCCAACGCATTTACTTTTAAAGTCCATTTTGTCATTAGCAAAATAATGTACATACAATTTACTATAGATTATCACAATGATTTGTTGCACGTTATCTCCACTCACCAATATTAAATTTTCTGCAAATAAATGAGACTAAAAAAATTTAACTTGAAATAATCAAACCCACTGTACGTAATACTCATTATAAGCTATTTAAAAATAATAAACACCACATGTTCATAAGAGTATTTATTTCTCTATAACGTGTGGTCTTAATTTTACCAATAGATAACAGACATCCAGTGCACTAAAAAATAACAAAAAAAAATTCGCTTGACCTTTGCTAGTGTGATTGAAAACAATACAAAAGTTAAGCAGCTAAAATTTTAAATTTTTGAAATCCTATTTTGCACTTTGTTCCATCAACTGACAGTCTAGTCTATAGCACCTAATTTATTGTACTAGTAACACTACCGAGGTTTTGTCTATTAGTGGTCGCGTACGATTTTTGGCTCAGTAGAATATTGTTGTTCCTAATTTAAAAATAAATATTTTAGTGACTACGTTCATTTATTCAATCATTTATAAAAATAAAATTATAAAGTGTTGCTATAGATCTGATTTTTTAATGAAAATTTATTTAAAAATAAGATATTGTTTTTATGATTTCAAACAAAATAATATGCAATGAAATCGGGAAGTTCAGATCGACTGGCAACACTTGTTATATAATATAGATAATATAATACTACTGTCTTGTAAGAATAGTTTAAACAGGTATCCTAGTTTTAGACCCGAATTGTGATATTTTCGTTTATTTTAACATTGTTGTTAACTTAAAACTATAACTGTCATTTTCATTACCTATAGTCTATAAACTGTTTTATTTGATGAAAAAAAAAATAATTCTCATTTAATTTGGGGAAGGAGCCAAAAATGTTGCCAAAATGCATTAATCACGTCCACAATAATGTTTTGTATCGTTTTATTCAATAAATATGTGCTCACAAAAGACAATGTGTTAAGAATGTGTAGGTAGAAGCTGTAGTTCACTCGTAATTATAGTTATTTTTAGGCTAGAAATAATATAAACAATTTTGTTTTGTGATGATGGCATTTATTGGCCGTGTTATATTCTATATGTATTGTGTAATGTAATTTTTTATAATACATAGTTAAGTGCCACGCCTAAGTAATATTATATTATATACATAATTAAGCTTATTTAATATTGTTATAGATGTAAGAATGAAGTGAAAATACAAATTTGATTTTAAAAAAATTCGTTATGATTTATCGTGCCTGTACTCTCTTTTTACATATTGATAGTAAATCCATACACTTAAAAGTCAAAACTTACACCCCGTTCCCACTTGTCGTGTGTCGTGCACGGATTTTTATCGTATGTTCCAGTGGCAGAACATTTTGTATGGAGCTATTCACACTTGTCAAAACACGATTTTGTGTCGTCGACGACAAGACTCCATACAAAATGTTCTCCCACTGGAACATACGATTAAAATCCGTGCACGACACACGACAAGTGGGAACGGGGTGTTAGATGTTTTGGTTTCCAAAGATTGTCTTTTATATAAAGCGTAAAATGGTAGCCATGTCATCTTGTTTAAATAAGATTTTTACCTATGGGGTAATTCGAAGTATTAAGTAGCTAAATGGGTTAGGCTTAGAAACTAAAATTTTATTGATCTCAAAATATCTATTCCATTTGAAATGTGCTTTTCTTTCTTTTAATTATTATTTCGCTTTTATCATTTTATTAATTTTCTTTTTGTTCGTATTTTAATTATTTTTGGTTTTGTAGATGAAAGAAAGAAATAATGTGTAAATAAAGAAGATTTTTTAAAATAATTTGTTTTATTTACTTAATTACTAGTTTATTATGAACCGTAACATTTATTAAAAAAAAATTGAAGTTACTTATCTCAGACTACTAACAATACCTTCATAGTAATTTATGTTGCATCAATACACTATTTATGAAAACTGTATATTTTTTATGAAAAAAATCTGAAAGAATCAGAAAAATGTTTTAAAATGGAAAGGCTTTAAAAAGTAGTGTTAACAACGGAAATGGATTTGCCTAACAACTATGAAAGATTTGGCATGCTATAGTTATAGTAACTCTACGCCAATTTTCTGCTCAAATCTGATAATACGTCTAATCTAAACTCTAGTTGTAGCCCACCAGCCACCCTAACTACGAGTTTAGATACTTTTTAATAACGTAAAATACTAAAGAATACCGATTCTTAGATTAATTTTGCATACACATTGATTAGCAGCGTAATGACCGCTAGAGGCACTGTAACCAATATATGGGGAATACCAATCGAAAATTGCGTAACCTTTCAAAGTACTTACAAGTACTGTCAGTTGTGGTGGATAGTAAAATAAAAGTAGAATAAGATACTGATGGCCGAAGCAGGTGTTTGAGCGATAAGTTTAATAGCTCTATCGTCTTGTTGGAAAATCTCATTCCGATAACACTCATTCATAAAATACAGAGGCGTATTGCGAAAATTCATTTCCTTTTTTACAAGGTTTTATTTATCGCCATATAAGGTAAGAATTGCCATCATTATCTCATCTTAGTGTGTCACTAGTTTGCTTATTCTCTTTAGGGTTTATCAAGTTATTTTTTATGACAACAACTTTATCTTTTTTGTGTTTTAGTATCAATATAATTATATAATTGTCTTATTTTCTAAGTTGTTTTGGTTACCAAAAAGGATAACATTTATAAACGTGTTCAACAAGAAATTAGTAATGAAGTGAAGATATAAAAATATGTAATCGACGACAATTAAGGTATTCAATCATTACAATAAGAATAATATTTATACTTCCATAACGTTTGCCTGTTATTATTTACGTTTTTTTTAAAGAATAAGTACCTAAAAAGTAAGATAATTATGCCTCAATCCGTACCTGTAACAAAAGTCATGAACAATGGAACCCAAGCGGAAAGTCGTATAAAAGTCTTTCCTTCCATAATTTGGCACAAGTTGTGGGATAAATCGCCATGAACGTGAAAGTAGTGCTGCTGGTCTTGGCGTTCATCTCCTTGCAGATGATGGTGGATGCTGGTAAGGAGAAAAACTTATTAACTTATTATTTTATGAAAAGAAAACTAGTAGGCAGGTTATCTGGTATTAAGTGATCACCATAAATGTAGATATTTGAAGAACTAAAGGATCTCCAAATACGTCTGTATCTTAAATATGTTAAGGAAGAAGAGGGTAGGACTTGAGGAAGAAAGAGAAGTTGGGATTTCTGATTAGTGGTGAATTTTTAGGTAGTTGTAGTCGGGAGGCTATAGTAAGGTTTTTATTTAGAGCCTTTTCTATCGTTGGTCTATAGTAAATGTAACTTCTCTTAAAATATTCATATATTGCTTGTAAGATTTGAGTTATAATGTACTTATTATAAATGGTAACTCAGTAACCATCCGAAAATTCTAGAACTATTTTTCAATCGTCTACACATGACACCCGAGCAATTAGAAGAACTTGGTCTGAAATGCGTTCCTGGCCACACCATTATCAGAATTGAAGAAAAGCCAGTTATCAAAGATAATGAATCAGAGGAAGAGACCAGGAGATCACACATGAACGCTGAAGCTACAAACGAGACCTGCCAGATATGCGTGTGCTCCGTAGAAGGGAAAGATGAATACTGCAGTAAGAGACCTGCTAGGAATGTCAATGAATGTATCAGAATGGGGATTTTTAAGAAAAATATTGAAAGGAATATACCGTTTGCTCATGAGAGGTCGTTAGCGTTTAGGATCAGACGAGGTTCGTCGGTTTGATAGAGGATAGATCAGTGCAGCTGAAATTGGGGGTTTAGGATCTGAATGTTTATTTAGGTGTTTTGGTAAATTGTTACAAACGTATATTAATGTTTATTAATATCAAATCAAAACGGAAACGAGCGTCTAATTATTTCGCTTTGCTTTGACTTGTAGGAGATTAGGATTAGACAGTGACCATACAAGCTCTGTTAAAATATTTTCGTGTATCAATGCATTATCTTTTACACTAGTTAATAGGATAAATTACTTTCAATTCAGATTATATTTGGCATTACGACGAGATACCATACGAAGCTAGAGCGAGCTGTAAAAGAAGCACCTCCTACTATAGCAACAATGTTGACGCCAACAACACTGTGATCGATGTTCCTTCCGACATCGACTTCACTGTTGGATTACTCCAATAAGGATATTTGTTACTATTGCGTGTGTTCCACTGACGGTAAACACGCCGGCTGCATCAGTCGAGATCCTTGGTACTGCGAGTACTATAGGATCATCAGAGAACCTGAGGCAGCAAGGGATAGATACCGTACTCTCTTTCAACAAGATCGTCCAGCGTATTTCAGACAGCTATCGTATAGGTTGAGAAGAACTATGGATGAAGGGATGACGGCGTTTATGGATGTTGGTACGGCAGTTTGAGTTTGTGGTTATCTCTGCACGGCACTCTATTGCTATTTTTATTTCTCAGGCGCATTTTTAAGTTTGTGGTATATAACGTGAAGTTTTACGTTAGGTTGTGTGTTATATATTGGTGTATTGTGTTCGAAACCTGCAACCAATCTTTATAAGATTAAGCCCATGTTTTTTAATTCTTGTTTGTTAAAGTGATTGTAAATGAAAGGTTGGTTGCAGGTGGCGATACTTTTGTGCTGCAACCACCCGGACGGTCACCGCCGCAACCTGCATGAGCAAGTGAGGAACAAAATAAGGCTCATGAGGAGGAAGGTGCCAAAGGAGAACATCTTGGCTGGGAGTCCTCGTGGAGATTATGTGGATTTCATTGTTAATAATGATTAGGATACTTTTTAAGAATATCATACCCAATTCAAGCCAAGATTCAAGAGTTGAAGATTTTCAAAACTGTCAACAAATTGTACTTCGTTATATTATTTTCATTTTGTTCAAATAATTTTATTTGCCATTGTTTTGGTCATAGTGATAAAATATTTTGATGATTCAGATAAAAATAGTGTTGCCTAATAGTAAAAAAATAAGTATTTTTTTTATTTTTTTTGTATAAAATAAGTTATTAAGGATTATACTTTTTTTGGAGTTGACTTTTTGATTATCGTTATTTTCTTTGTTTACTTTTGAGGTTACATTCTGAAGCAGGTTAAATGGTATTAGGTATAAAGATGTGTTGTACATTAAATGATTAAAATGAATACTTTACTTGCCTGATATTTTTATAATTTCGTTATGATAGATAGGAATTCGAAATGAAATAAGCATTTTTCATAATTCTTTTCGTTAGCATTAAAAACTATGTAATTTAATATTATTAATCTAAATGCTGGTATTCAAACTCAGTACCGATTCTTGAATAGAAGTTCCAGTGAAGACTTATTAAGAAAAATAAACCAAAAAGAATACAATTAACGAAACTGTTTACAATAATGGTTTTACTGTTTAAAATGTAACCACTATGTGACTAAAACACAACAATAACAACGCGAAACCATTAGGTAAATCTGCCAGATAAGCCACGATGGTCGTTTGCCAGCAGAAGCTTGATATTTCCGGCCCGATACGAAGACGTTAGGGTCTGTATGCACGAATAGCTTTATAAGCTTTACGTGTAACGTGGTAATGACCTTTGGTGAAAAAAATACGACGTGAAAATGAGTCTCTACTCTTTACTGTTCATGTATTTAAGTGAGATTAAGCTAATAGTAAAATTAGATTTTTTTATTCTTCACTTTAGAAAAGACCCCATAGAAGATTTTGTTTTTAGAATTTAGAGTAAGTAGGTACAAATTTTATACTTATTAATAATATTTTTGTTAAGGCCTAAACAAACCAGTCCAAACTTATTTCTTTGGCAATGGCCTACAGATGATTCCGTTCATATTGTAACTCGTTTCACAATTTTGCAAAACATGGCTGTGATTGCAAATATACGAACAGATATTTTGTAATTCATTGATATCTCGCTTTGCCTTGTAAATATCATTAAATTTACTTGGGTAAATACTACATATTGTTTGATCCTCCGCTTTCCGAAAATTTTCTTAATAACCGATGGTGCAAAATCTTTCACTCAAACTCTTTAATAGTTTTTATTTATTAAAAAGAAACTATTAATCTGTCAATGGATTTATTTATAAGTTACGAAAATAGATGTTTCTTTTAGCACTTCGCATAGCCTATCTTAATTAACTAACATGTGTTTGAAATCTAACGTAAATTTTTCATGTTAAAATTTTTTGTATTTTTTTTTCATTGAGACTTAAGTAAGACCTTGAAGTGGACATGAAAAATTAATTATCATAATAAGTAAACAGAGCAATATTCAGTTACATTTGCAATTTGCTTTGCTACGTCAGCCGTGTTTGCGGACCGTGGCCACGGAAGACAGTTTTCGACTCGTTCCTGCCTTCTCATAACCACGTTATGCTTGAATTTGTATGAAAAATAGAGCATATTAAACTAATCTGATTTACATTTCTTAAGCTTGTTTAGTTTCGCAGTTTTATGGTATCGCTTCCTTAATTTTTACTTCCTCTAGAGTTGTATATCGATATAGATATAATATTAATTTTACACACAATATGTACGTATTACCATATATTTTACGTATAACATTCGATACCAGTTATGGAACTTTAAATAAGGAAATTGTGTCGTTTATATTTAAATAATCTATGAGTTCCGTATTCATATCTATGTAGTCTGTTGGTGTAATTAAAACCCGATAATAGTACTATCTAATTATGGTGTTTTGCGAATAAAAATCAATTTATCCGATTCAAAGTCAGAACAGCGAGAACCACGATCGCCTTGAAATACTTTCAAAACTCTTGTGGACTACGCGAAAACGTTTACCTAACACAAATCAACATTTAATCAACACTAAAATGCTGGGACAACTCACCGTATGTTTGCACTAAATTAACGTGAAAATTTGGCCGATCAGCTGATCACGTTCACTGAGTGTCACTTTGGTGTTAATCTTCGGAAAGAATTCGTTCTAAAACGAACGAACACTGAAGATTTTTGTTTGATATGATCGAAAATAAATTTAGACCGCGGCTCGCGCGTTGCGATAAATAAATAAAAAATTCGAAAGGTCGGTTGCGACGCGCGACGCTTAGATCGACTGAGCAGACTGAGCGCGGCGAAACGGAGCCGGCGAGTGCGCGCGCATTCTCCGACCCTCGTGGGCTCGTGGCTCACCCTCTGCAGACGACCTTCAGCCGCGTGGGCCTGACAATACAACCTGCGATTAGCAAAACAATAGCACGGCATGTCATTTTCTATGGAAACGGTGTCCTTATCCATAACAATGGTGTTGAACAATGAACTCTTTTTTTTTTCAATTCATATTAGCTTAAACATGGATATTATGTTATTTTTTATAAAATACACAAACTAATAAATAATAATGTTTAGAAAAACCATCATCTCAAAGTGTAAACTTACGTGGAATAAATATTACGTAGATATAAAGACTCAGATTTATTGAAAATAAAGAAATAGTCACATGTGTGCATTTACATTTAATTTCGGAACTGTTCTTTAATAGGCCGCTAGTTAATTAAGTTTAATTAGGCTCGAAGGACCAAACGTCGATAATATAAATAAAAAACTCATATAGTAAAAAATATAAACTAAACAATTTCAAATTTATAAGTAGGTTCAACTATGTAATTGTATAGCTTATTGTTGATTATTAAAGCGTCTGGTCTGGTCTGGTCTGAGCATCATCACTATTACCCCTATTAATATTTTACTGTGATGAAACGGGACACTGTTGTCAGAGCCTTGTGTAGTGACCCTTTTTTTCGTCGACTATAACAATATCAATACGAGGGCGATAGTGGCTGATATTTACAAATTTTAGGACTCTTTTAATACATCGTTGACGTCTCATTGCTTCGCTACTAGTAAGCTATCATAGTAGTAATAATGTAGTTAAAATGCTTTACTGTAAAATACATACTAGTGCTTTCTTAGCCTCTGCAAAAACATCCAAATCAATAGAAGTCTAAAATTTAGAAGCAATAAACAGCCAGTAAGCTTGGAATAAGAAGTATAAGAATGTTTTTGTGGAATTATACCTACATATAAAATCACACTGCTCTAATAGCAGCTATAAAACAGACTATTACAAATACTTAGAAAATGTGACAATTGTCAAGTAACGGATGTAAACCTATTATTAAGATGAACAAAGCTTACTCGTGTGCAGTTTATGTAGATTTAGTTTTTCCAGTTTTTTATGTATACATGACAGTTTTTATATTAAAATATTTATAATTATAATAGTCATGATGCAGAAGCAGTTCCAGCGTCATACCTTTTTTAGTTTGTTAATCGTTTCCTGATCAACAGCATAGTTTGTAGTTTCCTGTTTGAATTTCAAAACAGCATTATTAAATCATTTGTTAAAAACTTGTCAAATTATTTTTCCTAGTTGTTTTACTTATGACTGAACAGAGAATCAATATTTTTAATTATAATTCCAGCTACTGTCTTCAAGTTATTTTCAATTATTCTGAAGTTATCAATGTTCACTGAAAATTAATACTCAGATAAATGCTTAAAATATGTAATGATCGTGTAGTAGAAAGTAGAGGAAATATATACACATTTATATGGTTATATAGCTATCTTCAACCTTGTAAAGTAACCCAAATTATTGCAATAAAAGTATTTCAATGACGTTTACTTTTATTATAAAAGTTGTATTTTTAACTAGTACATACATACTTATTACAAAATAAAATATTTGATTTGAGCGACAGTAAAAACAATTGTACTTGAAGAAAATTTTTAAAAAGTCTTTTCCTTTACGAAGCAGAGAAGTCAAAAGTGTAAAAATTATTACATAATATAAATAACAGAAATTGTAATAAAATAAAATTAGCAATTCATCAATTCTGCTTTAGTTCTAAGGAAAAACTAATGCCAAGAAGATTGGTAATTTGTAACAAAAAACATGCAAAAAGATTACGAATACATTATTTTAACTTCAATTGTGATGAACAAATTTTTACTATTTAAAACAAAATGTAAATTTTTGTAATTTCCGCAATTTGTCTTCAAATACTGTTTATTATGTGTATTATTATTTCATTTTATCTCCGCTACATCCTTTGAATCCTTAGCTATTAAATTATGTTTTTCATGTCTAAATTTGTTCATCCAATTATATTGTACAGATAGACCATACCAATACCATGGTAATGCGTCGTCGTCGTCGTCAGCCAATCGCAGTCCACTGAGAGACATAGACCTCCCCAAGTTTGCGCCAAACATCCTCCGCAACCCTCATCCAGCCCGCTCCGGCAACCTTGCGTATGTCATCAGTCCAGCGGGCCAGAGAGCGTCCTACACCACGTTTGCCAAAACATGGTCTCCACTCCAGGACTCGTCTGCTCCAACGGCCATCGGTCCTGCGACAGACGTGGCCGGCCCATTGCCACTTCAG
>DVRM01000339.1:0-10681 GCA_018232405.1 Junonia genoveva | reverse complement strand
ACAGATTCGCGATACTTATGTACATTTAAAAAAATCCTTTAAGATTACCTTTTATTAGGAAGTGGAACTGCCTTACTGAAGCATCCAAGTATTTAGCTATCAAACAAAAACAAACATGTAGAGGTACTTTATTTTTAAGCGCCAATTTCTGTGCGTACAAAAAAGCCCAGTTGTCCTGTACTCTGCTGTCACGTGACATCCAATACACGATGCCTTCGCAATCATCAGAAACCATCTGTTCTTGTGAAATTATTCTTAACCGTTTCTTATTAAAACTGAATTCCAAAATTGAGTCGGCGGTATCTTCCCGCCTTTTCTGTATTTGTTTTGCAAAATCATCGATATTAACATTCGTATCTATTACGCTTTTAGACTTTTTTGCCGCCGGAGGAGACTTTGTTGCGTTAACTACTGTTCTTTTCATTATATTGTTATTAAAACATGAATACAAACAACTGACTTTTTCAACCTTTTCGTAGTTTATTATTTTAAACTTTGAGACGATTCGCAACATACAAATGTCGGCTGTTTAATTTTATTTAATTTTATTTTAATTTGTGGTAATGTTTTGAGTTTTGGACTTTTGGACGATATTTTTGATTTTTGACAGCTACTTTGATAGATAAAAATAATAAAAAATAGATATATATAATCTGTACAAATAGACAGATGATGAATAAAACCACAGAATAAAACTATTTCATCTATGGTAACTACCGTAGATATGAAGACATGAACAGGGCTTTTCATAGCGAGCTGTAAAAATATCTAATGGGCCGAGAATGTGTGATACACACTATCAAAAAGGAAATAAGTAACCTATTACTAACTGATAGTCTATACTATCAATATACCCCTATCGATAGTACCCTGTTCAAGGGTTCCTAAACTTTTAAGATAACGGAACCCCAAAGAAGTATCTATCTATCTTTTTATTTATTTTTTTTATCTCATTCATCATCAAAGTAAGTATCTAATTTAAGTTATGCAGTATTGATATTTTGAGGAGGTACATTAGCGAATGCAATCGCCAACGTGAGCGAACTAGTTCGCGAATGCCATTAGCGAACTGCTTCGCGAACTAATTCGCTGATGTGTTGAGGAGCCATTAGTCGTAGTCGACGAACGTATGATGATTGCTGTTTTATTTTTTATTTGATAAAAATTAATTAAAACTGATTCAACAGAGTGCTATTTTTCTTCTTTAGATAGAAATCTTTGTATTAATATCTTATATTTTGTTCTTATTATCTATAAAATTTCAAGTAAACTCAACATAACAAAGTGTAGAGCAGCCGTCTGTGGTAGAGCCCTGCGTAATACTTTCCTAGTCACAATAGATAGATAGCTATAAAAAAATTGCAATGACTTGTTTATTGATAAACGGCAAGTGGCAACACCGATCCCAGATTTGTGTGCGCCGGCATCGCACGTGAACGTGTCGCAAAAATCTCAATAAATTAGTGAAATCACTATGTCGGACGAATATTTCTATGGTAAGTAATATTCTCAATAATATTCCGAATTGTATTGTAATATTATTTACTTATTTGTCTTTGTACTTCACTTCTATAAAGATGTTGAAAATCGCTTATAGCTTTGACACCCGGCTACTTCGCCATTTTATTTCACAATGTAATTTTATTTGTAGAAATAAATAATTTGTGTTTTAAGGATATTAAATAATATAGACGCTATTTCTGTTATTTAGTTATATACCAGTATATTAAAATTTTGATATATTTATTGCCGCCATTTCCCATATTGAGCATTTTATAGTGAATTTATACGTCTTAGAAAAGGCGTGATGTTTCAAATATTACATTTCCCATAAGTAAAAACGTTTCACACATTCGTCTTAAAAGTATTGATTCGCATCACAAGTATATGATATCATGAACGTGCGTTGTAGGGAGTCGTCCCAGTTGGGCGCGTAATTTAAAAGTATGGCGTCCAAGCGTCTTAAAATGACGGTTTACTTTTCCATACTTGTAGTTAAAGTTATATTTTGTGCTCGTTTAGTAAATAAATGAAGTGAATTAGTGAGTAATGAAGTGATTAGTGTTTTGGAGGTTATCTTATAAATGTTTGCGAATCAAACAAGTTGTATTTATAGTGCGATCGCCATGTTTCAGGTGTAACCCTATCATCCTCACATAAATCGGAAACATGGGATCCGGAGGCTAAGGCGGAGTACCCGCGCAGTAATAAGCTGCTAATTCGCCAGGCGCTACTCGGTCCCGACGCGGAGCCCGATGAATTAAACGTTGTACAGGTAAACTCGAGTTAACCTTCAAATATTGTAATGTGGACAAGAATAATTGACATGAGTGTTGATCAAAATGATGAACAATGAACCAAGCTTGTTTGAATGGCTCTGCAACATCGTTTTGGTGGTGCCTTGCCTACTTTGATTGCTTGAGGCATTTGTCTGATTGATACACTCATTCACCAGTGTTTTTGAAATTAGTATTATGAGGATTACAATTCCAGCCAAAATAACATGATCTTGCAGTTGTAGTTCAGTATAATTAAATGCATGTTCTACCTAGATATCTGAATATCTCAGGAAATATTTTTGTTGTTACAATAAAAAAAGTTTTATAAATATTGATAAATATTTAAGAAGATCACATGTGCAATGTTCTGCAGCAATTTACAACCTATGACTAATATCTATGTATTTTGCCACTGTTACACTCAATACTAAAGTCAATATTTTTCCTTTTACCCAATTTATTATGACTCATGCTTTAAGCTTTTGACTTATAAAATACCCCATTTTCCTGTTTTAGGTGGAGACAATGTGTCTGCAGGAGTCCATCAAAATCCCAGTGGCCATTCTTAAAGTGGGGGAAACGAGGCAGGCCCGCCTCGACATTGAGTTCCCTGATGCGCCTGTCACCTTCACACTCATACAGGTAATATATTTGTATTATTTTATTGTACAAAACAACTATATCTAAATTGCTTTAGGTTTTATAGTGCCACAGACACATAGTGGTCGAACTTGTAATACCCCTCTCCTTTGTCAGGAGTTTAAAAATTTAGGATGAAATAAGGTTTTGAGAGCATCAACAGCCTATCTATAGAGTTGAATTTTGAGATATACAAAATTCTGAACGTTTAGAACTAATAATTTAGAATTTAGCTATAACAGTTTCTTTATTTCCCATCTCATTATAAAACAACAAATTATTGTTAAGTCTGCAACATATTTGAGATGTGAAACATGTTGGTTTAGCTTTTGTTGCTCTAAAATGTCTAAAAATATATCTACTAAAGTGAATTTGAAATGCTTCTGTTATTTTCATATTATTGTTTTCTTGTGCAACATATAGATAAGATTAGTATCGATAGATGATGATTCAACACATAAAATATTAAATCATTTGTTTGCAGCTAAAGATTTAACATGTACCTTTAAAAAGTCAAAAAACCTGTATGTTCAGTATTGTTGTATAAACTTGTTTCTTATAACATTAGATAATTAAATAATGTTTAACATAATTGTTCCATATGGTATGTTCTTCACTAGCGGTAAACTGATAAAATGATGTTAAAACAACCATTACAAATGAAAAGTGCGTTGAATCGTTTTGATGAGACGCTGCTTTCCAGTGATTTCTCTCGAGGCATTTGTCTGATTTAACAACATTAAACAAACCATCCCAAAATTATCAAACTTTGGTTAACCAGTTATTATTCTACAGGGTTCAGGGCCAGTACACTTGATCGGACAGCATCTACTCGGTGCTCTGGTCGAGGAGTTCGAAGACATGGAGGAGATGGAAGAGGAGATGTTGGACGAGGAGGAGGGAGAAGACTCGCAGTTCAAGGTCCGGAAACTACCTTGTTTACTCTCTTGTCATCTCTTACTACTATACTAGTCACTTTCATATCCTTTGCTTTACTTTAATAGAAGCATGATGGTTGTTTAAAATAATTGAAATAACTTTTAATTAATTTAATAGCCATATTAATGTGAGATACATAATTTGGCATATTTGCAACAATTATAATCTGTTACATGTTGCAATTAATTATTCAGTAGATTACTAAATTTACAGGAAGATGAGAATAAACGGAAAGCACCATCAGGCAAACGCAAGACGAATGAGGTACTGAAAACCTTCAACTAATATTACATTCCTTTGACTACATGTCTAACAGAGGGAAAAGGGCCCGAGGCCCAATATCGCAAAATTATGGCAGCGAGTAGGAAATTAAAATTCGATATTGCAAAATTGTTCCTTGATACATACTCCTGTCATATTTTGGTATGAGTGGGCCACTGTTTCAAAATTCTAATGACGTCATATTCCAAAAATTGGCTGTTGGTTTTCTGTACTCATTCAACGCCCCCTTTACCTTCTGATAGCTTGAATATTAAATAGGCGATAAGACATCTGAATAATTCATTAAAACTTTCTTGTATTTGTTAAACTATTAGGGAGAAACTTATGGAACTTAATCCACCATGCTGCTCTACTGTGTGTCATACATGTGTGAGAATTTCTTCCGCCACATGGAGGTTTCCTCACGATTTTTTCCTTCACAGCCGATTAAGCTCCATAATCATAAGCCTTTACGTTTTTTTACAGTTACTTTACGTTTTTTTTGTTTTTGTTTAACCAGCTTATTCAATAGTAATAATGTTTTGTATGATTTCTTCCAGGATGAGGACGACGAGGAGGGCGAAGGGCCCAAAGGCAAGAAGGCGAAAATGTCGAACAACGCCAAAGGCAAAGCCCCCTCGCCCAAGAAGAACGCTAAGAAGTGAACCGCCCGAGCGTCCCGCGCCCGCTCGCACACCGACCGATTCC
Source organism: Junonia genoveva (assembly GCA_018232405.1). Lineage (NCBI taxonomy): Eukaryota > Metazoa > Arthropoda > Insecta > Lepidoptera > Nymphalidae > Junonia > Junonia genoveva. Next base: position 5,855 of record DVRM01000339.1, on the reverse strand, counting down.
ACTAAGACTGACAATTCCCCCTTGACCCTGGGCGCCGGCAGGACTTAGGGTGCTTCGTACTACAATTCGGTTTTTTCTGCCCTTGTAGTTATGAAAATGGAGTAACTATTTGATAAATTAGTTAATAACATGCTAAAGCTACTATAAATTGAATTGACATCCTACATAAAAAGGAATTTTGTTTTTGATGAAATGTTGAAGATTTTTCATCTGTCAGAAGTGAAACATCCTCGGTACCCCCTGTCGGCGCCCATGCCCTTGATTTTATATCCATTCTAGGTAATCCGTTTATGTCCTAATAGTTTGGTTGTCCCAGCCGGCGGGCGCAGTTAGTTGTAACTACATAGTGTGGTAATTCAGTCTAGGTTAGCGTTGTATCGACTCGAGTGATTGAGAGAGTGGACGTGTAAATGTTTTGAATGTTTTACCGGTCGAGGTATCTGCAACTATTGAACCGACTGCGGTTACTTACGATCGAGTGTGATTTCTATATTATTAATTTTTTTTTCTGAACTTAATTTTTTTTCATTCCTTACTGTGGTATAGTGTTATTGATGTCAAATTTATTGATAAGTAAATTCACAGATGTATTTTTAAGTTAAGACGTAAGCGTAATCAGTGTATGTTTAGACATTGATCGTTTTGTATCGAGTAGCTGCCGGTCACCATGTAATTGAATTGCTAACGATTTCTCATTTCAGAATGAAAACTGAATAATCTATTATAGTTTGTTTGTACATATACATATAAAAGCATAAGAACGGTAATAATAAAATAAAACCATTTCTAAACATTCTCTTTATGATTTTTCATTCCCTGCAATATCCTTTGTGTTTATTTATATCTAAAATTATAATTTAATCTTATTTAATAATAAATTAATAGTTTTGGTTGCACATTTTGTAGTTTTCACAGTGTATAAAATTTTCTAAATATCCAAAAATTATAAAAGTCCTGTAATGGTTCTAAACTGAATATGCTTTAACACTTCTTGCATATTCATATGAAAATTAAGTTCAGTAGAACATGTTCACACAACATTACCCTCCTCTAGGTTTGGACACAGGTGGGTAAATTCGACCCTGTCATTTCCTGTCTAGCAAAGCTTGTAATATCCTATTCCTCTCCCTCTGTATACTGTTTGAGTCCTCAATGACCTTCACAAGCTTCTCAAACTTGTCCTTATCCTTATTATCCTGATTACGGACCAAATTCCTAATGTCTGATAATGTCATATTGTCTATATTACACTTGTGGCTACATTCCTTCTTTGGCAGCTTTGGCTCGTCATATATCTGCTCAAAGTAAGAGTAATATGGCCACCCATTGTCTTTGCCAGTCTCTTTCTTCTTTTCAGCCAGTCTGATAAATGTCTGCTTCAAATTTCTGAACTTTTTATCACATTCTTCAGCAGACAAACCTAATTTTGGACCAATTTGTTTCCACAATGATCTCTTCTTGATCAATGGATCCCTAAATTTCTGTTTATTGTCAATATAGAAAGTGAGTAGTTGCTTCACATAGTCTTGTTCAAGGGGTTTGTACACAATATCTTGTCTGTCATCATTGATTGTATAAGATTCAGTCTCGAAAATTGAAACAAAATCCTTATAATATCGCCATTTTGTCATAGACCTGCCAGAGTCTGCTCTCATCTTCAACCTAATATAAGTTTGTTTTAAATTTCTAAATTTTCTATCACAGTTGCTTGAGGTTTCTCCAATTTTTCTGGAAATTTCTTTCCATAATTCCTTTTTCTGGTACTTAGGGCTTTTAAACTTATGTGCTATTTCAGAATATGCATTTATGAGTTGCCTAATTTTATTTCTATCCCAGGGCCCTATGTCTGGGCTGTAATTGTAAAATATTCTTTCAAAGTAATGGTGATAGGGCCATTTTATTAGTTTTCCTGAGGCACGACTCCTCTCTACCCAATTAAAATATGTTCTCTTTAGATTCTTAAACTTATGATAACAATTATATTCTGTAGTGTTCAACTGAGTAGCGATATCCCTCCAGACATCCTTTTGTAAGCAATCTGGGCTTCTAAACTTGTTGATATTTTCAATATAGAGTGTAAGTAGCCTTCTCACTTTGGAATCTTCCCAAGGTTCTAGCACAGCTGGTGATAATGATTTACAATCTCTGAACACATCTTCACAGATGTTATAATGAATCCACTTTATTTCCTTCCCCAATCGTTTCTTTTTAAACAGCCTTATGTATGTTCTCCGAAGATTCTTAAACTTCTTATCGCATTCCTCAGGAGTTGTACCAACGAGAATAGCTACTTCATTCCAAAGCATTTTATCATTATTGGGACATTTGAACCTATTTTCAAGACAGAGAGTAAGTAGGAGCTTGATTTTGTTTCTGTCCCAGAAATTATCATCATCTTTGGACAAGATGCTTTCTTTAGTGCAGCTTTTCTGAACTTCTTCTTGTACAGCGGCCTGAGTGTTGTCTACATGGATGTACTGCCTGTTATCAACCGTGTCTACAATATATCGGGCTTCTTGGCCTGCAACTATATCAGAATTATACAATTTTTAAAATCTATGTTATTAATTTATACACCAAATTCTATAAAAAATATTGTGTCAATAATAGAAAAGACTTACTCTGAGGATTCTGAATGGTAAAGTTATTGCTACTGAATATAACATTGCTCTGATCTTCTCGTACAACAAACCAGTAACTTTGGTTATGTTGATTATTAACTTCCATTGCAATGCCACTCGTATTTGTAAAGTTATAACATGGGTATGTATCAAAAGTTAATATCTCAGTAAGTTGTTTCTTAAGTAAACAATAACATAAACAGTGAATTGAAAATTTTGCGTTGAAAAGCGCTTTGCAGCTATTTTTGCTATATTCGACAAAGTGACAGATAGGCTTGGTATTGCTAGATAAATTTAAAAAATCAATAAATAAATATTTAATTGAGATACAAGACCAGTAGATAGATAGACAGATATCTATCTATCAAGTCATTTGTGGTTTTAACTGCTTAATTGTGATTTTAGATAGTTACAAGTCAATAGATACAATCGATCTACAATGTGTTTTGATAGATATTTACCTATCTAGAAAATTTTAATGCAGAATAGATATTTTGCTGTGATTTAAATTATAGATATCTAGATATATCCACAGTAAGAAAGGTTAGGAGTAGAATATTTATTTTAAAATGTAGATAGATAGATATTAGATAGAATAATTATTTTATAGATTAAAATCTAACTTTGTATCTATAATCTACATTTTTAAGAAATTCGCCATTTCGCTTAATTTCGCATCGAAAACATGGTAAGACGTCTGTGATTGGTTCACCAAAGTGCACTTGTGAAACGATTGGCTAGAATTGAAAATATCTTTATTAAACACCAATACAAAAATAACTTTTTTTTTACTTCATTGAACACTCGACCAGCCACCTATTCGATTTGACACAAATTTATTTGTCAAAATACCGTATAAACATAATTGCCTTTATCTCCATTGTTTCTCTTATTTTTTCTCCTGTCTACCCCGGTTTGTTTTCTCTTTTTCACTAAGAAAATCGTTTCCAAAAAGTTAAACATAAAATTGTCACTCTTTGCTATCCCTATTGTAACGACGAGTGAGTGAATTGTATTACTAGCGTTACGTTCTTGACCTTAGGCCATCCGTGCTTCGATGCATTTTTGTTGTGTAACAACGCCAAAAATCAGAGACGAGCGATGCCAAGTTTCGTATCGTTAGGTATTTATTGAGGGTGTAAATTAATCCACCACATCCGCGGATACTTCATCCGAGACCTGTCAAAATTTCTTATTAGAATATACATAGCGAATTGTGCTTATTGTTGCATTTTACCTTTGCTGAATTCATACGTGTAAGTTAATTTTAGTCACGGCGGGATGATCGTAGATAAATATTGGTAATCTAATAATGAATTTTTATTTTTAGGTCACCTGCAGTCGGTAAAACGTGAACGATAAACGAAGTGAGGTTCGATAAACAATACGTTAGTGTTAAAGTGCAGCTGTGCAAATTGGGACAAATGTATGGAATCTCGTAAAATGAGAACCTCATAGTGATAGTAGTGGTAATTCAACACATAGTATATTCTATGGTACAATGAGTGAGGAGTCGCAAAATGATGGTAGCAAAAAGAGTCCATCATTGGCTGCAGCGACCGAGGCAGGGTTGCAGGGAGAGGAGTGCGGGGCTCGAGTGGACGCCTCCACTCACACACACACCAACACGGCACAGGTGAATGTTTAAGCATTACTTTAATTAACAAACTGTTTACTCTCTTTAAGATTAACATAATTGTTTGATGCAATGTGTTGTTAATGTTGATTGAAAATCCTGAATAATAAGTTATTTAATTTATGACTGTAATATTTATTTATTTTTTTATTTATGTTTTCAGTACATGATAAAGTTATCATGCACTAAACTGAAAACAGATTATAAAGAAAAGATTTTATATATTATACCAAATATTATCTATGCTATATTATTCCTAATCAGCCATTTGCTTAAATTTTTCATTTAACCCAACTTTTATTTACTTTATTGTATCTTAATTATGGTTATTCTGTTTAAAATTCTTAGAAAGTTTTAATTGAAGTGTTATTTGCATTCATTATAGCAAGTGCTTCATTCAGTAGCAAATGATGACATCATATACTGCTATGGGGATAAAACAGAATAGAAATAGTGCTTTGAAGTGTTTTCTATTGGATCCTTCTTATTTTTAACATTATTTTTGTATGAGGCAGCATATGGAGTATGATAAGTTGTTTTGTTGAATATTTGAAAATTTTTTTAATTTACTAAAGAAATTTTTATTTTGGTAGAACTTTAAGTGTATCTTAAATAGTTCTATTATTGGTGTGTTCTATTTATTTCAAAAGATAACCTATATTTTTGAAACTGTTATATATAAAGAATAATCTTATGTAAAGTTGATTTAAATTGAATAAAAACTATGCCATTTAATAACTCAACTTAGTTTATTACTTGCAATTCCTGTTGTCATCACAATGAGAATACTTTTATGATAAGTTTTTTATAATTTAATTATTTTAATGGTGATGGAAAACATTGTAAGGAAACCAGCATGGGCTGAGAGAAATTCTGACACATGCATATCCACCAACCCACGGTGGAGCAGCATGGTGAATTAAGCTCCTTAACCTTCTCCTTAATAAGGGAGGAGGCCTTTGTCCATCATTGGGACATTACCAGGCTGTTACTACTACTTAATACTATTGATTTCTGTTATCATCACCTATGCACTATTTCCGCTGCACAATTTCCCCAAATAAAGGTTGGCAGAAGCCAGAACCATACATTTTATTTTTTTTCCTTTTCGCTGCTTAATTTCCTCAAATAAAAGGTTGTTTGGCAGAAATCACAGCGGATAAGACTGCCTTGTTTTATATTTTAATTTATTTTTTCTTTGTTCTGTGTAATATTTACTGTTTGTGGTGTACAATAAAGAATATTCTATCTATTTAACTAAGAATACATTTAAAATATGGTTTAACATTAGTAAATTTATATTTATTATGTATTTAAGAAAAAAATCATCTTATTACAGATGACAGCAAGCTCGGCGCCCGCCGATAGTAACAATAAATGGAAGTGTGAGATGTGTACATACGAGAATTTCCCACTTTCTCGCAAGGTATTGTTCTATCTATAACACTTCTTATATGTTTGTTTTGTTTCTACCACACTCGTAACCGCTGCAATCTTATACTAATGACCTGTGGGACTTTTTATCATTGTTTTTAAATTAGGTGCGTTAATAATTATCAAATATTGTTCTGTTTTGGTTATTATAATGAATGATTTTC
>DVRM01000338.1:0-10681 GCA_018232405.1 Junonia genoveva | reverse complement strand
CAAAAAAAGAAATAACACTGAAACAAATTTCACGTACGTTTACAACTGCTCGCCATAAAATACTTAGCTAGAATAAATCAAGATACAAAAAATATAAAGAAATAAAGATATATCTATCTAGTATTAAACTTAAAAATAAAAACAATTTCAATTAAAAATTTAACTTAAAAATATATCTATGTGTACAAGATAGATATGTGCATGCGCAAAAAACAGGAATCTAGATAAAAAAAAAAAAACATCAAACTACAATTTTGTCTATGACTTTGACATAATAAAGTAAACAATTCAGTGAATTGTGACAATACGCAAACGCAACATTTAACATTAAAATAAACTTAAAAGAGGGTATTGAGAGGTATTATTTAGAGATATTAGATGTAAACAACAAAATTTACTTCTTAATAACCCTTTTCGACCTAGTAATAGTCACCTTCTCAGCGGCTTTGGACTCGACATCTTTAACTTGCACGGGAGACTTCACATTGCTGTAAGATATTTTGTTAAGCTCCGACAAACAGTCGACTTTATGTCGAGAGCCATCAGGAGCAATGATGTGCACCCAGCCATCTCGCGTCCAGCACTTGCCAACGCCAAAGCGGGAGCGTGCTTCAAGAAAAACGTCATGCCGACTCTTCGTTAAAAACTCTGATTGTGTGACTCCTGTTCCTTTGAATTTTGTTTTCGCGAACCACACCTTATCGCGCGTAGTAACGTCGTTAAATTTTATAGCAATAGGCCTTGGCTTTGTACCTGAACTGCGACCCAGACGATAGGAGGTCTTTATGCTCGAGCTGGAGAAGTTTGAAAGAAGCAGGTGTTCCGCTATCAGGCCAGTAACCCGAGTCGTCGTATTCCTCTGCTTTCTCCTCTGGCACGCCGTGCAGAAGAAGCATACGACGTCTTCTACGCATCTCTTGATTATCAATTTCCCTGGCGAGAAATTCAACCTGTCTCTGCAAGGTGCTGAGAGCAGATATAATGAATGACTTAAAAGTCGAAAATTCAGCTGCCAGTGAATTAGTTGAGACTGGAGAAGAAGATTGATGAAGGTCTCGCTGAAATTCATTCATCTTATGATTGAATAAATCAGTCATCGCAGTCAGGGAGTCTTTAATGGTGTCCATATTAAAGTGATGTGATGTGGCAATTTGTAAAGTGAAATTTTAAAGGATTTTAATAGCTGATGGGTATTATTAATTACATATGTCTATAATTATAAAAGAAATATGTAAAATATAGATTGATAACTATTTTTTATAAATAATAAAACTTGGGAGCAAACAAAAAGACATGTACACTTATTTACTCCTACCCACAAAAAAACCTACTTTGGTATACCTATTGTTTAAGTACGAGTATTATGTCATAAATCATACCTAAAGGTAAGTGACTTTATCCTTTACATTTGAAAAGGTATATGATATTTTTCTTTGTATTAAAGTATCGGAGTAACTGATGAGTAGATTTTATTAGTCTACAGTCTAGACGGCACCGTTTTTAGTGCTAGGAAACAGCTTATTTTATTAAACATCTGTATTTCTCGATAAAAGGCAGAGTTTGTGTAGTTACAAACTTGCGTAGGTTCATCTCAACAAGTATATCAAAAGCAAACTTTTAATAAACATTCGTTTGTATACGGCTATTTTTTATTACATTACATCAAATTGAATTTTATTTGATAACATTAAATAAAAATTTGTTACTATTCTTTTAAATGATATTATTTATCCATTAAACATACATAAGAAAACCTAAAACAATAAAATGTTTATTGGTATTTCATCAATAAATTTGGACCATTGTCCTGTAGATAACTTTGTATATTTGATGTGCATTACTAGCAGTATAATTAGAGCTCATAAAACTAAATTTGCAGAGAGAATGCAGTCCACAATAAGCTAATAACTGGGTGTAACATTTCACAATGCGTCTGAGTCGGTATCTAGTCTGCGATGTTAAAAATAAAGTTTTTCTAAACTTAGATGGTTCAAGCTTACCTACTTAAATAATCTCTAGCTGCTTATTATTTTCATTTCGAAGGTATTTCTGTAGAAGCTTTTCTAGCGATCATTTGGAAAGATGTTATGTTTTTTTTGTATTGACAAATGACTGTATAATTTTTCATAAAATTAATCTCTGTAATCATTCATATAAGCCGTAGAACAATATATATTTGAGATTTTTATGAATATGATGATATTATCATGGTGAATTTTTTTTTTGTAAATATTGGGTAGAAATCTGTAATGCTGTGATAATAATATGGAATGGAAATACGTTACGCGCATTAAGGAAACCTTGTAATCGACTGTAAAATATTTCTGTTTGTATTCTAGCCGTTGTCACATTGGTGACCGATGGTTTTTAAATTTTCCGCGATGAAAATAGGGAAAGCGTAACATCGTTGTAAAGTATTTGGACCTGATCCAGAAATAATGATAGAAAATCGAGAAATAGTAATAAGCGTTTGTCTTTTGTGTCCCAGATAATAAATGAGAGTAATATTTCGCACATTCGAACTACAAAGTCCGCTAATAACTAAATTATATCTCATAACTTTGTTTAAACGGAAATGTTAATTAATTTCAAAATTATAGACAAATCGTAATATTGCTCGTTAAAATGTGTAATTCCAAATGAAACTCGTTTTAAATTTATTTATTTATTATCATTAAGAAATAGAATAACGAAACAATATTATTACAATTATCATATCATTAAATAATGTTATTATTCATACAATTCTTCTTCAGGTTTCACAGGTTTGAATACAATATTAAATATATTAGAGAATCGCTTATTCGGCATTCTAAGTAACCCGTGCGGTTTCACATTAAGATCTTCTTTCTTTGTTACCTTATCAAAAATACTAGAGTCAATTAAATCCGATGGTGTATAATAATAATCATTACCATTATATAAATTATCTGGCGATATTTTATAATATATGTCATGTTTATCCATTTTATTATCAGCTGACTTGCCATGTTCCAATTCTGGGCTTATGTAAATATTATTAATCACTTCCAAGGTTTCTGGTTCATTTTCATCATTTGTTTTTGTTAAATCATCCTTTGCAATAAAATCTTGTGATTTTTTATCCTGATTGAATCGGTCTTTCCTTGCAGCGTAATCAAACTTTTTACCGTACTGATTATTTTTTGATTTATAATCAAACGTTTTCTTCGTAAATTCTGGTCGCGCTGATAAAGCTAATGCACTTGGAGCCATATATTCAGTATCACTTGATTGCCATACATTGTCTTCATAACTTGGATTGTACATTTCTAAGTTGGCAGATTCTTTTTCGTCATTCAGATTTCTCGTTACATCATCCTTTGTAAAAAAATCTTGGTCTTTTTTATCCTGATTGAATCGATCTTTCCTCGAAGCGTAATCATACTTTTTACCGTACTGATTATTATTTTTCGATTTATAATCAAAAGTTCTCTTCGTGAATTCTGGTCGAGCTGATAAAGATAATGCACCGCCTGAAGGAACATATTCAGTATCGCTGGATTGCCACACCTTGTCACCATAACTTGGATTGGACATTTCTAAGTTTTCAAAATTTCTATCGTCATTTACATTTTTCGTTATATCATCCTTCATATTGAAATCTAGGTATTTTCTATCCGGATTGAATCGGTTTTTGTTTGAAGCGTAATCAAATTTTTTACCATACTGATTGTTATTTTTAGATTTATAATCAAAGGTTCTCTTCGTAAATTCTGGTCGCGCTGGTAAAGTTAATGCTCCGCTTTGAGGAACATATTCAGTATCGCTTGACTGCCATACTTTGTCTCCGTAATTAGCATTATACACGTTGCTACCTTTATTCACAGTACCTTCAGCTTTGTGTGTGATAACTATATCCTTGACTAAAGCGTTAGGAAGGTTGAACAGTTGTTGGATTTCAATACCTAAGTCCAGGGGATACCCAGGTGACAGAATAGCTTCTAAATTCAGATCTCTCACGTTCCTAGGACCAGTTGCAGTTGCTTTCACGTATGGGGCCACAAAAACAAATACGTGTAAAGGTAAGCCTTCTGGAGTACCTTTTGGTAGAATCAAACGACAAGGGAATCTCGTTTGAGACCACATAGACTTAAGGACTAAAGTATCAATACCAAATTCAGCATCTAAAACTTTCTTACGGATTGTTTCTAGAGAAGTAAAATCATCCGACCATTGTATCATATCGTTTGTAGTTCTTGTAATCAAATTACTTCCAATCTTAAGGTTGTATTCAAAGCTATCTAATAACATAAACATATTCTTCTTCTCGACGAGTTCGCCTGGCATTACTTTAGGTCCTAAGTATATTTTTACTAAAGATTTCTGAGCTACTTGGGACGACACAGTAATTTTGAAACTAAAAGGTTTGTGGTTCAATCTAGGCTGGCTAATTTTAACCTTGAATTTTGTGTCTTCGCCTTCACTCTTTAAAGCATTGGTTACATCAAATTCGAAATTGTCGAATGTTGTCATAAGTTTCTTCATTTCTATATTTTGTACTTCGACTCCGGGGAAATATAACTGGCTGGTCGTATAACTGGGTAGTACTTGCAACGCCATGTCAACTAAATCGACTATCTTTTTGTTCAGTTTCCAAAATATCGGATCCCTTAAAGTTGTCATGTAATGATCCAGCACAGAAGGTACACTAAAAATAAATTTTATACAAAACATAAGATTAACAAATCTGAACCAATACATAGCATAAAATAATTTATTAATTAATTAATAAATTATTTTATGCTATGTATTGGTTCAGAGTATGTATCTTCAAAATTTAAGACATTTTGTTAAGATAAGCAATAAAACTCTATAAAAAATTAGAATTATTATAAACTAGGGCGTGCATTGCGATTACATGTGCTGGTTCATAGTTGGCTCGGTAAAGACATGGGCGGAGTGATTGTATAGAATATTTTACTGTTTATTTTTAGTCACCGTGTTAGCAAATGGCGCATTTCTCAGTTTTGATAATGTTATTTTTAAACGTTTAATTTCATTTTTATATTGCAAGCTTACACTCCTGTATTAACAACATTATATGTAGTTAATACGTGGAAACTTAACCAAATTTTCGCAAACGGAGTAGTATGATATTTCGTATAGTTAAACTTTATATAGAGAAGAATATTCACAAAGCTAATATTTTTTTTTATATTTTGCATTAAATATGTTAAATGATTTAAAATAAAACCTACTCATACCATAACACTAGCAGTGTCTATCGATACCGTCATAGGTAGGTACTATTAATCAAAATACAAGTAATTCAAATTGTCAGATTAAAATTATAGTAAAGAAAATAAATACCATAACTAAAACGGTATCATGGTCGATCATGTCAACCACGTGATGACCGTAAGTAACAGCAAGTATGCAAAATACTACCTTGAGACAGGCTTGTCACCATTCAGGAATTGCAGGGCTAATTTCTCATAACTCTTTTCACCTGTCACGAGGACTTCCATCAAATGGTTGAGAATCTCAGATTTATTATATCCGAGTGATGGATCTCTCTGCAAATATTTATACTTAAATTATTACAAACTATTTATATGACTTTATATGCAACGTTAGTAACAATGAACAAATTTTATATTTACCATATGAGCAACCAGTGGTTGAAGATTGTTTTCAATATTTTTAAGCATCGTTAGAATTTCATTATTATTGTTATCTTCTTGTCGTTGACTAAAATCATTACCATTGGAATATATTAGCGTTGGATCGTATGAGTATTCGTTAACGTAACCCCAATCAATTCCTTCTAATTCAAATAGTCCATTTGAATATCTTTCTAGGTTATATCTAGCCATCATTTGCTTCATTGAATGATAGATGTATTCCCCATAATTAGTCTTTCGTAAAATGCGTACATCAGTAACCCACGACAAACTTTTCAGTTTCTTCAAATAATAGTACGAATTTAAACCAATATCTTCATGGAAGTATGCCAATTTGTCATTGCCATCATCATCATAGTAATTTGACGTATAATTAACGTCTAATATGTATGAATTGCCTTCATTGCGAACATAATCTGAAGGGCTAAGGGTTTCTCCTCTTAATAATGATGATGCTTTAATTATATAATCTTTTCTTATGAAATAATTAGGTAGAAGTTCATATGGAGCGGGAAGTAAAACTTTCTCGGTATCACGCCTGTTTACTATTGCCATGTATATCGCATCGACAAATAGACCACAATTCACGTTTTGTCGAGCCCAGCTTGCTGCTTTGTAAAACGTATCGAAGTCTTTAGCATAGTAAAGTACTTCGTAAATAATTTTCAGTTCGTTCAAATGATCTGCATCGTATTCAGTGAATATTACTCCTTTAGCTAGCAAACCTTTGTTTGCTTTGAGGTTTTGTAAATTATTGATTACATCGGGTTTCTGAAAGAAATATAAAGTACATGAGTGATATTGGTATTGGAAAAAACTAAATTACTGTTGATTTATTTTATATAATTACCATATATACCCCATACGAAGGGTCTAATTTGAATTCCTCATTTAACCTCATCACAACAGGATCTGTGCTCTCCTCGCAAACATTTTCGAATAGCGGTAGTAATAACTTTTGAATGTGTACCCATCCTACTGGTGCTGAAACAAAACATTATTTAAAAAAATAAAACACACACATGAATATTAGCCATTTTACATAACCATAATAATTTTTCAAATTCGATTCGGGAATAGCTACTTTAGTAAGGTAAAATTAATAAATAAATAAATAAAATTTGAATCTTTAGTAAATCATTTATTTTATATTTTCAAGGAAATTTTAATATTGTAGTAAGTACCTAATATTATCTTCATTTCTGCCTCTGTAATACCAAGGTCGCATTTCTAATTTGTGTGAGTGCAACAGAAATCTAGCCGAATAATTCCGATACAATTACGACCACATAATTTTTCATTTAGAGCGGATGAATGATTAGTTCACATAAATTATCCGTACCTACAGCCCCGCCAAAAAATTAAATTGTTTCAGAACGAGTTAGCGCAGTGGCGAATATAACACACAATAATAAATTGTTTACAATATCTTTTGTTGTAGTTGAGCTACTTTTAGGATATTTCAAGAAACTTAAGCCGACTCAATTTGGTGATTCGGTCTCAACCGGGAGTATACCACAATCTTTAAAATCGACGTGATACAGTAATATACGTCTAACTTCCTTCTTAATAAAACTAAAAAAAAGACTAAATAAAATAGCTACCAAAGTTTATAAAAACGTTTTTATTTCACATTTATTAGTAGGTGTTCATTATTATTTATTACTTAAGAACAAAGTCATATTACAATTTACGTAATAACTATAAACATCTTACCAACTACTTAAATAAAGTTGTAAAGAAACAAAAATAGTACGAATCTTCTTTGTATCATTTTAATTTAAATGCTCATATTATATTTTAATTAAATAATCTTGTGATGCATTTTCTTTTATTAATATTTCAATATTTTGGCGCCATTACGTTTTCACTAATGGCGGCACAAAGCAAAGGAATAATTTATACAGCCAAAAATTAGTTTTAATTTTTATTTAATTTTAATAATAGATATGTTTTAGATAAAGATAAAAAAATATAAATAAAGTGTATTTATAAAGTATACATTTACATGTTGGTTCTAGAGATAATAAAACTTACCAATTCTTGTACTGGTTGAAACAGTAGGCACTTGTATAACATATCCTCTGGTCTGCAAGAACAGACACGAAATAATGAATAATGTTAATTTCTTCATCTTCTGTCTGACACTGAACACGTTAAAGTATTCCGACTTCATTTATACTATGATTTTAAAGTTCGTAGACATTATTTGTTTCAATTATAAGATGATAAGTAGTTGAATGCACTAATTATTTCATGACACAACTTTTACATCCGAATGACAAAAGTTCATTCGGTCAATAATCCTAATATTTTATTGCACAATAATTATGTAAATTAAATAAAGAATCTTTTTAATTACACATTATTTTTATAAGTATATTAACAGTAATTGTTTTTAGAGAGATAGGTAATTCGACTATCTAAAAATGCTCTTTATTATGTGCCATCGATCTCTAAATTGCTCCTCATTAAGTGCGTTTATTTACATTTTTACTTACTGATGAAATACCTAATTTGAAATAGGTACCTATTGGTATTTTGTTTCGTTGTTATTAGTCTGAGATGAATTTTTAAACACAAAATTAGTACTTGAAAACATGGGCGTAGCTAGGATTTGGTTTAAGGGTGGGCGGGCTTTAGTGGGGGACAAAATCGAAGTCAGTAAATTACCAATTTATTGAAAAGTGTAAAGAATAACATAATATTTTTTTTTTATTTAATTATACCTACTGTTTCTTGCCAGGGCCAGCAGGATGTGTATAAAGTTTTTCGAAACAGGTGCAAAATTTAAAAGATTTCATAATTTTCATTACTCAAATTGGCATCCAGGGGTGGGCAAGCGCCCTCCCCTGCCACACCGTGGCTACGCCCATGTTTGAAAAGTCAGGGGCGCTAACCGGGATTTCAACTCGTGATCATGAGTTTAGATCTGTGTTTTCACTATTGTGCCACCTCTATTCTTTTTTAATAGGCATACGAAAATGTTTGAATATAACAAAAAACTACACTTTGGGTTATAAAGGAATAATTTATATTAACTTTTTTCCAAATTTACACAATTGACATATGTAATTGTGGTCAGTCGTGATTGAATCGCGGCAACCCCAAAAACATAAAAGTAAACTAATTTTGAAAACTTTCGTTCCACCTCCTTATGTTGTTTGAACACATTTGAGCCTTAGAACATGATTTACGTAAATCTAATATTTTATGTAAAAAAATTAACAGTTTCATGAATGTTTTGTGTGTTTTATGAATGAATCACGACAAACATAAAAATGTAAGTAAAATTAATTTATGAATCTAGTGTTTATATACGTATATATAATAGTTAACTTGGATATTTAATTTTTAATTAATTTTAGTATCCTAAGAGGTCACGATAAATAAGCGTAAACAACGTTCGCGCAATGTTTTGTAACAGATTCGGAGTTATTATCAGCTTGTAAATATAATTGTTTTTATTTTTTATTTCACTACACTAAAAAATACAATGGCTATTTGCTTAGTTAATGAAATTTTTATAGGCTCAAGTTGTTTAGTAAATGAGAAATTTCCTTGTGTGACATAATTGTACACCAAATAAAAACAAATAAATAAAATAGCAGTTAATAAGAAAAACCTAATTAAATTTTTGTTCTCAAGAAATAATTTTTAAATTGAGGAAGACAAATATAATGACTGAATTAATTCGCCATTGCCATGCGCCATTTGTATTATGTGCAGCAATCTTATAGGTGTTATATTATATTATACTGCAATTTTACATTTAATTTGCACTTGAAATCTGCTTTTTTTTTGTAAAAATATTTAATTATAAATTTCCTGGGTAATTATTATCTATATTTTTATATAGTGTTTCCTATACCTATCCTACATGTCTTTACATTAATTGATAAAATCGCCTTGTGTTCAATCAGTAGCCAGTAACCATACCTATCTAGAAGCGCAGCAGCGTGTCATGCCAAGTTCAAGTTATTTCATTAAAACACAAGTCGCATAGAAACACAAGTTATTTATGTTCAAAAGTATATTATATCAAGTTGGATTAATGCGATTTCTAGGTCTTAAAGTACCTTAAGTGGAGTCGAGGTAAAATAATCGACGTGTTACTGTATCTCACAAATTTTTAAGGTTGAAGAATAACTAGGTATATAACGAGATTTGGTTATTTTACAAGTTTTGTTTTTGATTGCATCGCATTTATTTTTGTATTCCTTACAAGTTACCTTTGGACATAATTATAGCTACGTATCTTTATAGCTAAACCTGGAATTATATACCTAATACACACATACAATAGACGCATTACCCTGATCAATTCAATTAATAAGTTGCTTTGTAAACTTATATATTTATATGAGATTACACAAATTACGAAATTTAGATTAGTTATAATTCTTAGTACCTACTAGTTCAAATTGAATAAAATTTAAAATATACCGTGTGTAATACCCTATGTGGTCGGTTTCTGAATTCAGACTTCTACGTTTATCTACAACGAAGTTGTAGGAGCGAAAATGGTCTTAGTTGCTTCGTAAAAAGGCAATTTAAGAGTTTTTTTTTGCATAAAGTGGCGGAGGCACAGTTGGGCCCCTAGATGATGAAAACCATGAACAATTTTAGTGACAGCCAGTACTCCATCCTATTGTAAAATCTGAAAGTAGCTCAGTGCATGCTCGAAACACATGTACGAGTATCTATGTAAACCAACGATAGCTTACAATTGGATCATGGTGGCTTAATACACACCAGGCTTCTAGGTACCTTACATAATAGTAAATTATTGTTCAGTCGGATCATTTACCTAATTAGCACTTATCAAATTTGCATTTTTACATTAAATTTTTTTTTTTAAATATACGGACAAATCACAGGGATTGAGCTAGCCCCAAAAGTAAGTTCGAGACTTGTGTTATGGGATACTAACTCAACGATACTATATTTATAATAGACACATATATAGATACACAACCAAGACCCAGGCCAATCAGGAAAAGATCGTTTTCCATCATGATCTGGCCGGGGATCGA
>DVRM01000337.1:0-10720 GCA_018232405.1 Junonia genoveva | reverse complement strand
CGTATAATAATAAGATTTAAATTTAGAAATTGAATCTGTAACAAGAAACCTTGCAATAATGAAGCACTATTATTAAAACAGAATGCGAAATAAAAACTAAAAACTTTAAATTAATAAATTATGACAAAAAATTAAATCGTTCCCAAAATCTTTTTTTTGTATGAAAAGTAATGAAAGAAAATCGTTTTATCTTATTTATGGTTATGTTATTTATTAAATAACAAAGAACACACTCAGATTTAATTTAAGTATGCAATGTTTTTTTTTGCGTTGACTGTGTTTAACTTGGATATAATGATGATGAGTAAACAATAAAACATTTTTTAATATGTAGTTCATTTATTATAGATATCATACCCTATTACATATGTATATGTATAGTTATATACTATACGTAGTAAATAAAAAGTTTCTCGAAAACCGGACACATTGTTACTCCTTAATTATAGAAATAGATAGGTTATTCTATGTTGCAAATTATCTTTCATCAACTTGTATAAATATGTCCTATGAAGTCGACACATTTAGACCTAACATTATCAAAATAACCACATTTCTCTGAATATATAAAGTTCATATTTTTTCGAAAAAAATATAGCCCATTTTGGGAAGACGTCCTTTGTTAAAAGATAATAATTGATTCAAATAATACTGCCGTAAACAATTGCCATGGGCTGAACGATTACAAAATTTTACATTTTTTATAGAACATGTGTTGATACCGTTTCTTAAAATAGATTTTTTGTGTGTTTATCATATTTACAGGCTCGTAAAAGTTAGCAAGACCGCTCTCGTTCAGGCTGTATCAATGCGACAAGGTCGTTGCGATGATGTCTTGTAAATTGCTTGGTCACGAACCGTCATCTTTAAAATCCGTCTTGTTTTATGTGACACTTAGTTGCTAACAATTACGTCCACAAAGATGTATAAAGGTATTGGTGGTCGTAATTATTTCATTGTTATTTAGGTATGTAAGTTTTGATATAAGCTCTTAAAGGATAAAAAATAAATGTTCCCAAATATTTACAAAACACATCTTAATAAAATGTATATGGAACTTCGAGTCATATTAATACCAATATTAATTAATATTTTTTTCACTGGAAAATAAAACCGACTTCAATCAGTAATGATATTACGACACAATAACGTCGACAACAACAAGTATTGCAATATATTTTTTGTCGTAACTCGTAAATGTAAAGAACCTATATGTACCTGGGAAATTCCATTTAATCTCGTACTTACCTGTAACGCTTACAAAAGATGCCAAAGATATCAGGAGCTATTTTCTGATATAGTAACGGCCTCTTAAGCGTTATTCAAGTTAGTTAACTTTTTCCATGGTCTTGTAGTCTATTAATGTCATATGTAGCACTTTGAGATGCAGGTTAATTTAAGTGAAAACAGCGGTAACGAGCGGTTGATTCACAGCACCAGAGAGTCAACACCTGTGTTGCCGGGTTACAAAGCAATAGGAGATCAAGGAGAATTGAACGTAATAGGGTCTTAGGCTTGGGGCATCAGGTGTAAAGGATATTTTATTATGTCTCCATTATGTTTGCTCCTATTAATCATGTGGCAATATTAATCATATATTCGAATAACTTTATTCGTTAATACGATACATACATATAATTTTTAATAACTAAAAATGATTTACCTATTATCCCGATGGATAGCAATTAAATAATAACCCGACGAATAACAAAACATTAATTATCCAGTTGCTGGATGATTAGATTCATTATTATGTTAGTTGTCTAAACCAATCAATTAAATAAACATAAATAATTTTTTTTTTGGTCTTTGTGACGTGTTTTTGGAATTGGGCTATTAAGGAAAAAATTCCATTTATAAAACAGCGAACGTAATGGATGTCTTAAAATAATTGAATGATAAACAAATAAGTAAATACGAGTAAGCCTTTAATTTGGGCAATCGTGATCATAATCTGCGTTATCCGTTGATGTTTCATAAGAATGCTGATTTCGAACAAAGCGCCGCGCCCATAGACTATACTCGTAACAATCTAGTCTAATGTGTTTGTCTTTAAATGGATTGTGTACCTAATGATGACTTTTCTTGGAGAAGGACACGGAATAAAGTGATTGTATGGAATTCGTTTTTGTAGTTACAGAGATATTTTTTCTTATTCATTCCATTGTGGGTTACCGAAGAATAAGTCATTTAAAGTATAGGGCAGTTCGATTAAACAGTTGCAATGAATTTCCATAAAAAGGCATATTTCTTCTTTTTTAATTTCCCGTTTTTGAGAATCTATCATTCATTCAGACATTTTCATGGAAACTATCTCACGTATGCCTATTCTACACGGTTCTATTACCACTAAAACTGTTTTAATCGCTAATGAAATAAAGTCAACAAATTAAAACACTATAAACGATGATTCATTCTATTTATATTTCTTTTATCTCATTACATATTTAACGTAGCAATAATTTGAAAAAAAAACCTCTTAAGTCTATTATTAACACCCGACGCAAAAAATGGGTGTTGTAAAGACGTGTCTGTCTGTATGCCAGTCTGTCTGTGGCATCATAGATCTCGAATGGATGAAACGATTTAAATTTACTTTTTTTCTGTAATCAGATACTTACGGGCGAATATTTTAGACAAGTTAGATGAAAATCGGTTGAGCGGTTGTTATGGGGGTAAAAGTGGGGAAGGGAAATCGAATGTTCGCAAATATACTTGAGTAAGGTTTTCAAATTAAAGTTCATTACGAGCACACAACTTAACTAAATCCACATTATAATAATAGTATACCTATAAAAAGTATATCACTACTGTTACATGATGTAAGATATAATTTTTTAGTTTTTTGATAACGTCAATGTTATTCAACCTCCATGTCGTATTGAATACGATGTGGGGGTTGTATAAAATGTTTAAATGTAAACTTTTTCTTGTTAAAGCTATGTGCTATATACTATTGCAGATTGTGTTAAAAACCACGTTAATGTACCTACTCTTAATTTTTGCCTAATAAGTAGACGAATACACACAATATACACCATTATTGTACATCTTATAGGTAACTTCGTTTTTTCTTTGCAGCACAAAACGTTTCTTAATTGAAATATAAATTGTTTTTCATAATTATATTACATATGTTAAACAAAGTTTTTTTTTTTGTCAAAATACTTATCAGAATGAAACATTTTAATCATTTCTATATAGCAACATCTTTTTAACAACTTTCAAAACAATCCAGGAAATATTTATATTATTTTACGTAATAATATTAATATGTTAGCTATGTAGTAAAATTAATATCGAACTTTCATAATTAGTGAAGCGAAGTTTATTGTTACATAGAATATTATTCGCAGTTATTTACTCCGCCAAAATTTCTCACCCTTATTTTAGCTTAAAAGGTATATTTATTAAGCTTTGCTCCCGACCTCGTCTTCATAAAATAAAACAAGTAATCGTAATGTACAAATTACAGAATGAAACTTTGAAAACCGACTCCAGTTTTGTCAATTATTCACTCCTTATAGTCCTTATAACATTGATTATTTATTATTTGTAGGGAATGTCCCACCAAATCGGTCTAGCCGTTTAGGAGATTAGTTAATTTCACAGCATATGTATAGATACAAAAAAAGTGGATGTTGTGGTATAAACATCGTGGATGTTATAATATTCATATGCATTCATTTAAAAGATGTTTTGACATTACTAGTCGTCGTCGTCGTCGTCATCGTCGTCAGCCAATCGCAGTCCACTGCCGGACATAGGCCTCCCCAAGTTGGCGCCAAAACATCCCGATCCTCCACAATCTTCATCCAGCCTGTTTCGGCAATCTTGCATATGTCGTCAGTCCAGCGGGCCGGAGGGCGTCCTACATTACGTTTGCCAAGGCACGGTCTCCACTCCATCACTCGTCTGCTCCAATGGCCATCGGTCCTGCGGCAGACGTGGCCGCCCCATTGCCACTTCAGCTTGCTAATGAGGATGACCTCATTCCTGATTATATCCTTGAGACCCCGAGCATAGCTCGCTCCATAGTTATGTTTAACTCATACAGCCTGTATTAGTAACTTTAAGCCAATTTTCTGTGAGGGCATGGCTCTGATCGAACCACAGGCATATTTACAACGTACATTATATCCTGATGTCTGCAACTAGGGTCTACTTCATTATTATGTATGCCCATTAATACCACAGAACATGTGTTTCTCCTATAAAACAGTTAATGAATGTAATATAAAACAAATTGGTACACCAGTCGAGTCACTACGTGTACCTGCCTCGTCCATGGTGTGATTAACGAGGCCCATCATGTGCTTCGCGCCTTTATCACCATAATTCCCCACAGACATAATTGCAGCTTCCTTGCTTGTGCAAACGTGATCTGAATTTAATTGATAACTTCAAACAGTCCGTCTTGTTAAGTTCATATGTGGCTTGAAGAAACATAGGATTGATAAGATAATGAAACATAATAATAAGATGAAACAAAAGCTTTATGGTTTTTATACGTGATTTCGGATGAAGGTACATATATATATATATATATATATATATACAAGGTATATCATGTAATGTTGCTGTGTAATTTTATTTTTTTATACATAGAGGTTTTACGTGTAGGTACTGCAGACTTTTATAAGTCTTACAATACCTAACAAATAGGTACAAAGATTTTATATTGGGTATAAAATTCAAATTCTAGTTAAAATTGGCATTATCATATTAGGGTAACAAAGGTTGATTTTCCAAAAATTTACCCCCTACAAAATCCCTTTATCTATAAGGGCAAAGCAAGGCTCTCCACAATTTTCTGCGAAATTAGATTCGTGAAGGTATTCTTGCCAGCTTTAAATATTCGTAAGCATTTTGAGTAAAGCGAAGATTGGTCTAATCATTACAATTAAACAACAGTTAGACATCGTGAGCAGAGGTCGTTGCATATTTGCACGAAGAGTATGCAGCATACCCGTTTCATTGTCCTGTACTATGCTCTGGTTTCTAGAAATATTCAAAATACTAACCGTTTGGCACCGTTTGGTGAATACTTTGCATTATTGTATACTTTATAATGAATATGTGATTGTTATTCTTTAAAAGTTATTATTGTCTTGGTTATTTGTACGAAAATTGACATTATGTATATATACATTTACCTACATTTAGATATTCGAGTTCTAAGCTGAAGTTTAGCAACCTGTCATATGTATAAGAACCTAACGTTATGAATCATTGTCATATTAAACAACGAACTCTTTAAAAACAAAAAGGCCGTATAAGTTTTTAATGAATCGAACTTTATAATTGCTCCGAGGGTGAGGCATCGCGTGCGCCGCTTGCGTGTGGCTGCGCGGGCGCATTTCTGCATCGCTCCCAATTACTCCCCCCTCCTCCTCGGCCGCCGTGCCACGGTGCACTTCGATGCTTAATAATAATTGAGATTAAGGATTCAGAGTAAGTGCAGGGAGGGCCTCATAATTGCTTTGACTAACAGCGTCACGACTTTTAGAAAAGTCGATGTTTTCGAAAGGTTTGGATTTGAGTTTTTACTTTTTGTAGTTATAAGTTTATAACGTAATTCAAATCTCGGGTTTAATGGCTCGTAATTGTGCCATATCAGCATTAATTATTTCACTAATATTACATGAATGGATGATGATGATGGAGAAGGCACGAAGGAGATTGTACGGTGCTGTTAAGATCACAAAATTAAATTTTGGAAAACAGGCGAAATATGTGGAATGACTTTATATTTTTCATTTTGTAGCGCCATCTTGTTGAGTTTTAAGGGACCAGATAAGCATTAAAGTAAAACCTTATCTATAAACTGATGTATATGCTGTCTACGCACACTGCCTTATGGTGCCTAGTGCGTATGTGTGTGTGTATCTATAAATAGCTGATGTACCGCATAACCAGCAGTAATAAAGTGACCATTGCAACAGTACCATCTCTTTTATTTAAACCGCATACATATCAGTGGCGACGAGTTTCTACCCACAAAAAGAAAAAAAAAATTTTGTTGAAGATGTCTGGATTTGTCGGAAATCTCTCTACTTTTGACACCAAGTTCCAGGATTGGCAAATATTTAGCAGCAAGTTGAAGCAGTTTTTAATGCTAAACAATGTGGTAACGGAAGATCAAAAAAGGGCGGTACTATTAACACATTTGTCGGATGAAGCCTATCGCTTACTAATAAATTTAGTACACCCGCAAATCGTAGAAGCAGTGGAATTTAAAAAATTACTCGAAATTTTGGAGAAACATTTTACACCGAGAAGATCGACGTTTGCAGATAAAGACAATTTTTACAATGCAGTACAGCTAGAAGGGGAGACAATCGAAGACTGGGCGGCTAGATTAAGAGGCTTAGCCGCCTACTGCGAGTTTGGACCGGCACTGGACACGATACTACGAGACCGTTTCGTCATCGGGTTAATCCTGGGTCCAGAACGAGATCGCCTATTCGAGCAAGACGCTATTAAATTAACGTTTGCAAATGCTCTCGAGCTGGCGCAGCAAGCAGCGTGCGCCCGCAAGGCGAGAAACATGGCGGCCAGCAAAGCAGTCGACGTGAACGTGAAGGAGGAACCGTTGTACCGGACGAGCGCGGGACGCTCTGGCGGCAATAAGTCTGCGACCGGACGAGACTTCGCGAAGCCACAGTGTACTGTGTGTGGTCTTAAAAATCACTCTGCAGAAAAGTGTCGATATAGGTTTTATAGGTGCCAAAAATGTAACGAAAAAGGTCATTTAAAAAAAGTTTGTGCGGTTAAGAATAGAAATTTTCACAATAATAAGTTGGATACGCAGTCGGAATCAAAGGAACCGGACAGTTGTGACGCTAATTGTGAGGAGTGCCAATTATTTAGTCTAAGGTGCGTAAATTACAGCCCTATCTTATTATCAGTAATAATTAACAACAACATAAATTTAAACATGGAGCTTGATACAGGATCAAGTACAAGTGTGATTTCTGATGATATTTATAAAAGATTTTTTTGTCATATTCCCTTAGATAACTGTTTCATAAAAATTTGTTTTTATAACGGTCATAAAATCTCACCATTGGGTTGTTTTGATGTTAAAATGACTTATCTAAACCGAACAGAAAACATAACCTTGTATGTAATTAAAAATGGCGGTCCACCATTATTGGGACGAGATTTTATGGTTAGCTTCAACATAACATTGTCAACTGATAACTACAACTTAACTGCGAGCAATTGCAATGATAATGAGGTTCAATTCTTGTTAAATAAGTTCAATAATCTATTTACGGATGAATTGGGTTGTTTTAATCAGTTTGAGGTAAAATTACAATTGAAAGAGGGAGCCAAGCCAAAATTTTTTAAAGCTCGACCTTTACCATTTTCATTAAAAGACAAAGTAGAATCGGAAATTAGTAGATTAGTTCAAAGCGGCATTTTAGTTCCGGTAAATTACTCCGATTACGCAACCCCCATTGTACCTGTGATTAAACCGAACGGCAGTGTTAGAATATGTGGTGATTATTCTATAACAGTAAACAAGGACATTTATATAGATAAATATCCATTACCGCGGATTGAGGAAATTTTCGTTAAATTAGGAGGCGGTCAGCGGTTTACTAAGTTAGACTGTAGCCAGGCTTATACACAATTTAAGCTATCAAAAGAATCACAAAAGCTTACTACTATTAATACGTCTAAAGGTTTATTTATGTATACGCGTTTAGTGTACGGTTTAGCGAATGCACCAGCGATATTTCAACGAGCACTAGAAAATTTATTAGTAGGTATAAACGGCGTATCAGTTTTTCTTGATGACATTTGTATCACTGGGTCTAACAAATCTGAGCATTTAGATCGATTACAACAAGTGTTTGAACGTTTAAGTAAGGCCGGTTTAAAATTACAAAAGAATAAATGTGCATTCTTTGAAAAAAGTATTAATTACTTAGGTTACATAATCGATGCGACGGGATTACATAAATGTCCAGAAAAAGTAGTAGCTATTAATAATGCGCCCCCTCCTAAGAACTGCACGGAGTTAAAACGATTTTTGGGCATGGTAAATTATTATAGGAATTTTGTGCCGAACGTGTCATCAATATTAAGCCCGCTTCATGAACTTTTAAGAGCGTCAAAACGCTGGGAGTGGGGCGATAGGCAACAAACCGCGTTTAAAAGAATTAAAAGCGAATTATCATCCGACCGAGTACTGACTCATTTCGATCCCAACGCACAGCTGACTTTGGCGGTAGATGCGAGCCCCGTAGGCTTGGGCGCAGTGTTGTCACAGATTAGCACCGACGGCGTCGAGAGACCGCTGGCATTCGCGTCGCGTTCTTTAACGGCTACTGAACGGAACTACAGCCAATTGCACAAAGAGGCAACAGCGATTATATTCGGTATAAAAAAATTTCATCAGTACTTATACGGATGTTGCGAACCTTTTATTTTAAAAACGGATCACAAGCCATTATTAACGATATTTGGCAAGAAAAAAGGCATACCTGAAATGACAGCGGCTAGATTAATAAGATATTCGATATTTCTTTCTGCGTATAATTATCAAATTCATTACGTGAAAAGTGAGAACAATCAAGTTGCTGATTATTTTTCTCGAGCGCCAATATGTACGAGTAACGGAAAGGATGTTTACGCGTGCCGCAGCCTGGTAACAAATTTCTGGCAGATAGATAATTTACCTATCACCTATAAAAATATTCAATTGGCTACGGATAAAGATAAGACGTTAAGAATAGTAAAAAAATATGTAAACAACGGCTGGCCTAGAAAAATTAAATGTAAAAAAATGTTACCGTATTTTTTATGTAAAAATGATCTTGACATAGAAAAAGGTTGCTTATTAAGAGGACATAGAGTAGTTATTCCTTTAGAATATAGGGACACATTATTATCGGAGTTGCATAAAACTCATCAAGGCGTCGTAAAAACAAAAAGCATAGCGCGCTCGCGTCTGTGGTGGCCGGGCATAGACAGGGACATAGAACAAACGATCGGCGCTTGCACCGTGTGCGCGGCGACGCGGCCCGCCCCGCCACGCGCTGCGCCCGCGCCCTGGCCGCAGCCGGACGGGCCGTGGGAGCGGCTGCATATCGACTATATGACGATAAAACAAAAAGTTTATTTAGTAGTCGTGGACGCATACAGTAAATGGGTGGAGTGTTTAGAGATGAATACTGGAACTACAAGTAAATTGTTAATATATAAATTAAAAACATTATTTTCGCGATTTGGCCTGCCTCAGACAATTGTATCAGACAACGACGTAAAAATTGTTACACCAGAATTTTCAGAATTTTGTTTATCAAATTCAATTAAACATGTTACAACTCCTATATACCATCCATGTAGTAACGGCCAAGCTGAAAATTCTGTGCGAAATATTAAAAAAATGATTAAATCAATCTTAGAATCATCCGTAAGTGGAATTAATGAAAAGTTATTGGATTATTTATTTCAATATAGGAATACAATTCATTGTGTCACTGGAGAGACTCCAGCAAAGTTATTGTTGGGTCGTAATTTACGAAATAAATTAGATTTTTTAATCCCTCCGCGTTGTAAAAAAGAACAGGTGAATAGTGATGAAATACACAATAAATGTCGCTTACTAGAAATAGGTCAGCATGTTTGGGTTAAATGTTTCAAAAATCGTAAACCATATTGGGATAAGGGGATAGTTTTAAAAAAATTGGGGAAGAGAATGTATTTGGTTAACATAGAAAATAGTGGCTCTTCATGTAAACGTCATATTGACCAACTATTAACATATAAAAATAAAAATAATGACAAAAATTGTAATATGCCTAAAGACTTATTGCCTTTTCAATTTCAATATTCACCTGATTCTATAGATACACGTGGGCAGGAAGAGAAGGACAAAGAATGTGTAGATGTAGGGGAAATATGGGAAGATGCCGAAGGTAACGATGCGGTCACGGGAGTCGACTCGACAACTAATTTAAGTACGCCTCATGAGTGCGATAATAGTCAAACCAATGTTGTGCCAATCGAACCCGATCCACCGCAACGTTATAATCTTCGCCCGAGAAAATATATTAATTATAAAATATAATTGTAATTAGATATAAGAATTAGTGGTATGATCATTTTTGTATTTTTATATTTATAAGTATTGTTATTATGCAGGTTCCAAAATTAATGACAGAGGAATGATGTATATGCTGTCTACGCACACTGCCTTATGGTGCCTAGTGCGTATGTGTGTGTGTATCTATAAATAGCTGATGTACCGCATAACCAGCAGTAATAAAGTGACCATTGCAACAGTACCATCTCTTTTATTTAAACCGCATACATATCAGTGGCGACGAGTTTCTACCCACAAAAAGAAAAAAAAAATTTTGTTGAAGATGTCTGGATTTGTCGGAAATCTCTCTACTTTTGACACCAAGTTCCAGGATTGGCAAATATTTAGCAGCAAGTTGAAGCAGTTTTTAATGCTAAACAATGTGGTAACGGAAGATCAAAAAAGGGCGGTACTATTAACACATTTGTCGGATGAAGCCTATCGCTTACTAATAAATTTAGTACACCCGCAAATCGTAGAAGCAGTGGAATTTAAAAAATTACTCGAAATTTTGGAGAAACATTTTACACCGAGAAGATCGACGTTTGCAGATAAAGACAATTTTTACAATGCAGTACAGCTAGAAGGGGAGACAATCGAAGACTGGGCGGCTAGATT
>DVRM01000336.1:0-10721 GCA_018232405.1 Junonia genoveva | reverse complement strand
CTCTCCCGAGCCCGCCCCGCAGTCTCCTTCTGGACCATGACGGTCTCGCAGAAGTTGACTACGGCCTCCCACGCCGAGATAGTTAGCATTTACGCAAATTATTTTTATTGCTAAATAAATTATCTACATACCTATGTAATAATTATAAAATCTCAAAAGAATTACAGACAATTATTCAATTACAGACAATGCTGCGAATATATTACCTTGAGATCTGGTTTGCTATGAAACAGTACCTCTATAATTTGCAATAAAAAAATTCATACTTACGTATTTTGACGTAATAATTTTTATTATTTATGATTGAATAATAAAAGAATATCTATCTCATGATACTGGATTTGTTTTTAAGCCGATAAAAACTTTGGTTTTATTTACAATCAAAAAGTACTTATTACTAACTACTTAATTAATTACTATACCTATTGGTGATACAAATAGCAGTACTTTTTTCCATTCATTCATTTTGAAGCCTACTCTTACAAATCCAATGCAAAAAATACCATGAGAATTATTTATTTATAGTGCTGTATTTTAATAAAATGTTTGAGTATAACAAGTGCCGTCTTGCGCAAAGAACGGTACTGACAATGAGATAAACGTACTAAATATCGATAAAAACGCATATGATAGTAATCTTTTCTACGTAAAATATACTTTACGAGAAACATCGATATCAGTTTTATTTACATTTTTTTTTACAATAATATAAAAATAGCTTTTCACAATTTATGATGATATAAATATAGTCGACCGAAAAAGCTTAACAAATATAATTACAAATTTATAGTTATAGAGAAAATAATATATGTCGAAAAGAGAGTTCTCCTTTATGGAAGTCGATCAAAAACACGAAGAATTAATTCTATGAAATAAATTTAATACCATAATTTCCTCCATTTATCTCCTTAGAAACGGTTTGTATCTAATTTATATCGCGCAAATTGTGCAGGTGCACTTTCAATGCAATTTATATATTATCTGTGCTAATTTCTCTGACAATCGGCCAATCGGAAGGTAGAAACAAGTTAGCTCATAGCATTTTCACTTTCATTGAACCGTGGTCATTGACGTCTAGGGCCAGGGTCAATTGAGGAAGCACTAACATTATCCACGTATTACTGTTACTTCTGAACATTATTTACATTAATTAATTGAAATTATGACTATTTTGAAAATTATAAAAGGGCGTGTTTATTTATGTTTATGTGTTTCAATGTAAAAATATATATTAAAATAAACATATTTTGTACGACTAAAGAGTGAAAAATAGAAGAAAAAAATGTTATTTAATTTTAAAAAAGTATAATTACAATACAACAAAAGCATCAAAATATCGAGCAAACTTTGAGCAAAATAAATCAAAAATTAAAATTAAATTAAAATAATTTAATTTAATGCCTATTCGGCATTTCAACTTTATACGGCAAAGTTCAGGGTTAAAATTGCTTTACAAGCGATTACTAATCATATTTGCAATTCATCAGAACATAAAATGCAAATCATTTAAATTTATTGCCTATTGATTATTAATTATGCGTTTAAAAAATAACAAAAATATTGTAAAGTCCTAATTCATCTTAATACGTCAAGAAACAGAGTTATGAACCATGAACGTTTTAAATGCTATATTAATTTGAGTGATAACCCTAATCAGAATGATTGACGGGGTGAATGAACGATGCACCTGCACCAAACGACCGGATAGCCGCCGAATATGCGGGGAAAAAGTGGCACCCGCGGGTTATGTGGTGAAATATTAACCCGTCAAACGAGAGTCGGGACCTTGAATGCGTAAAAAAACGATTTTTTAGTTTTTAGTTTTTATTTTTAAGGACGGCTTCAATATTCGAAACAAAAAATTTGGTATGTGAAACGTTAAAATGAAAAACGATACAACCGTCTGCAAGTGCATGGTTAAGTAATTCGATATGTTAGCAATATTTTTTGGAAATTTTAAATAAAATTAATAGTATTAAAATTAATAAGATTAATATTTTTTAGCATATAGTATACCTAATTAGATTTCAGCAACATAAGCGGGTTAGATATTAGAGTTCGTGAAATAGATCTATAGTAGCCATATTTTTTATTTTAAAATAAAATTAAACACTACAACATAAGCACTTTCTGCCACCACCATCATCATAGTAATGCCATAAATGTGCATACTTCTAGTTGCGTCTTAAAACTTCAAATTGCGTACAAAAATCCGCCACGAATTTTATTAACGGGAATGAGATACAAAATACAGCACAATAAAAAAATTTAATCGGTTTATTTCATTAATGACATGTAAATGTTACGTTTTTATAAATATACATATAATAAAATAATAACATAGTGTCGCTTTTTATTTCATCATATCTTTCTGATGTATCTTAAAAATGAGATTGCGTCTGTAACTTTATACAGCGTCGTCGTATTTTTATTTTGATATTGTTACGAAATGTGCGAATGTCAATGCGATTATTATGTAAAGATATTCAGACACTAGATAATGATAAAAGACCAAACATATTAAAATTTTATTAAAATTTTGGTTGAATATTAAATTTAAATATATATGTACATATATTAGGTACTTCTTATTTGCCAAGTATTAAATAGTAAAACAAAGACTTGATAATGTACAACTTATTGTACGTATAGCTCAATTCTACAATTAACAAATAATTATAAGAGGTAGTAGAAAATTTACGCTTCGCTATACGTACATATATACTGCATATAGGAAACGCAGTTCAACCGGATAAAGCGTTTGCAGAACTCGGTCGCTCCTATCAAATTTCACATATCGAAATAGCTAGGGCTGCGAAAATGCACCTAATTAATGCACTGTAGACTTAAACTACTATTTGTAGAAAAAACCGTGACGTACACCGTCGTTATTGTTATTAGTTATATTTATATGTCTATGTATTTATCTATTTAACCCTTTCTTGTTTGTGTTAAGGGTGGCTGGGAACAAAAGCTGTAAAAGTTTAAAGCTCGCTATTGTTTATGTAGTTGTAATCGTTGTGCAATAAAGTAAATAAATAA
This sequence comes from Junonia genoveva, assembly GCA_018232405.1. Taxonomy (NCBI): domain Eukaryota; kingdom Metazoa; phylum Arthropoda; class Insecta; order Lepidoptera; family Nymphalidae; genus Junonia; species Junonia genoveva. Next base: position 7,679 of record DVRM01000336.1, on the reverse strand, counting down.
CAATATATAACGTCCATATCTTAATTTGCTAAATCATAATCTTTTGAAAAATAAGAGTCATAAAAATGCACATATGCCAGTATGTAGGTACTGGCAATTTTTAAGCAACACGCGTTACGAATAGTTACGAAACACGCCATGGCAAAGGTTACAGTTACGACTGCGAACAGTCAAACATTACAACATTAGAAAATTAATTAATGCTCTGCTGCAACGTTTGCAACTATTCATCTGTTTCATGTTGAGACTAATGTTAATTAATGAGAGTTGCAGATTAGATAGACTGCAGTATTTAAACGAAGTACGTCCGCTATTTATAACCGACTTCATAAGAGGAGGTTTTGTGTTCGACCCATCCGAAGGTATTACGTTTGTTAGATATATCGATATACATATGTATGTTGTATATGTTTGGGATTTTCTGTTTCTAATTACGAACTTGTAATTACCATCTACATCTATTAATTGCTCTAGCAAAATAAATTGTTACAAATAAAATTCGTTTCATGTCAAAACCAATAATGTCCTCATAACTGTTATAATCATACTCAAGATCTCTTATACTATTATATTGAAAAAAGTATGTAAAATAAAACAATTAAAAATGTTTATTTAAATCATGCAAAATACATATTAGACTAATGTTACGAAATTACTGTTACGACAAAAGCGGATTAGGCGATGAAAATTAAGAAATTCCACTTATGGAAGTCTTACAACATCCAAGAACCCCCAAGTTCTCTAATTACAGTATAATTTTAAACAGACTTAATCATGTCATATTTACCCTTTAATTTTCTTGTTTTAATTTAACTGTGATAAAAATATTTGCAGTTAAAGAATGAAAAGAGATAATTAATTTTACCTGGCGTTTCTTTGTGGTCCTTTAATTGATTCATGAGCTGCTTTTCTTTGTGTTTTGAAAGCGCCTTTTGAAGTTCGCTCTTTTGATTGAGAACATTTTTGCCTCTGGAAAAGATAACATTTTTTATTATTTTCGAGTCACTTTATTATCGATTAATTTCTTTTTTACAAATTCAAACAGAATGAAGATTTTTTTTTCACTGAAACGTGTGACGAATGTTTGCGGTCTTTAATCCGGGATAGCATCAGTTTTCAAGTGCTAAATGTGTGTTTAAATTCAACTCATGCTCGGTGGAGGAAAACACCGTGATGAAATCTGCATGTGCCGGGAGAATTTCTGAAGCATACTTGAATATACCCGCAGTAGCGCTGCTTGTAGGATTTAGCTCCTATCTTTCCTTTTATTACAAGACGTCTGTATCTGTGGCAATATGCTATGCACTAAGTCCTTCAAATGTATGAAATCAATATGACATACATCTCTGCTTAGCTAAAATTTTAATAATAACCATTCATATATTTATGACTGTTATTAAAAACGGTTAGCGTTTTGGTTTATGTGTTTAAATGTCGTCTAAAGACATATTGTCTGATAAAATCCGTCCAACCGATAACAGACGGAGTAGATGCGTATAATCTTATCATTTATTTTTCGCTACCATATAAGGCAATGTCGACATTATACGATAAGGATGTCATTGTACGCGAAACTGTTCTATATTCGATTTTGCTATGTTTATGGCCATGATTTTTTAATTCCATCTATAGTGTCTATAGTAACTGATTAACATAATTACTTAAGTACAGTATAGTAAAAGTAAGGCATAGAATCTTAGCACCGGTGGATAGAGGTATTAAACCTAAAATGATAAATCAGGATGTTCACGGGATCTAACGTCAACTAGCTAAATATTCTGATTTATAAGTGATTAGTGTATTTTCTAAGTGATGAAAAACGTTTAAAATAGCTTCATATTTGTGAGGTTATAATAATAAGAAAATTAAAATCAGTTCAAAAAGTTGCACGCACTTCAAGCCAACCTATTTACACTAGGAAATTAAAGCAATGAAAATTAATTAATGACGTTCATTTCACCAAAAATTATTTCCCTGGTTCTAATTTCATGATGTCATTTGGGCAATAGAAATATTGTTTTAAAAATTTAGCGATGTCATAAAGAAGCATTAAGAACACTTAAATCTTGACACGTCCTAAAATCGATCGTGTGTTCAAGGCGATATTGATAGACATCTGTGACATCACATAGATATTGCGTTGACAACTAAATTATTATTTATTTTTATTTCAAAATATTCACACAATGCCACTACGTTGAATAATTATTTCACGACCTTGAATGCCAGCGAGATTAAAGAATTGTTCAAGTTCCAAAGCGCTTGCGGTTTTATACCAAAGCTTTTAATTTACGTACATTTTGCCGTCTGATAAATCTGCTACTGCTCGCCATGACGGCGGGGATTGAAATAGAAAAAAATCTTTATAGTTAATGTTTAATAAATATTGCCTATGTTAACCAAGGATAATGTAACATTCTAATGATGATATAATTTTTTAATCTCTCCGGCATTTTTCAAGTTTATTCGTTACATACATTCATACATACAAAGTCATTCCTCTTTATAATATCTAGTAGTTTGTATAAAAGTATATATTTTGAAATTTTAGTTCCGTTGAAAAGAAACACCAGCAAAATATACCCACTCTTGTTTAATAAAATCATCTTAACAAGCGTAAATAAACACGTTTAAAATGACACAAGTAATTGAATGACAAATGTCTACACTTGAGTGACATTGTGTTTATTCGAGTACAATTCCTTCATAGCTTTCCCACGCACACTACCTGCATGTGTGGACTATTTGGTGGTGTGACGTCAAGAAATGAATTGTTTTGTTGCACAGCTGCCCCTATAGGGATGCTGATTGTTTATTTATTAAGCTTATTTTTTTAGGTAACATAAGACGATGCTTGTGTAAGAAGTAATCGCTTGGATCAATAAAAAATGCTTCTTAAATATTTATACTCATTTTAAAATATTTACTATTTTCGAATAAACGACATAGTATAATAGTACAAGAAAAGAATAATCATTAACCTCAGGTAGGACATTTTTATCGCAATAACAGATAGCTCTTTTACGGTTTCGAGCTCAAACGGCTATTTAGTATTGATCCAACTGAAACCTTTCAAACCTAGGTTAAAACTATAAGTTAAGATTTACTACACTGATGTACATTTAAGACATAAAATTCGTTATTACTCCATAAAGGTTATCTGAATTCATAATAATGTTTCGATGCAAATATCGGAACTAAGTACCTACAAATCCGCTTATAGAACACTTGTGCCGGAATGTTTACTATTACTTTACAAAGTTCCCGGTGATCCAACACCACCCGGAGGATAACTAAAAGCGTCAATGCCAAACAGCTAACACCGCTTGTTTATTTTAGACGCACGTTCGCGTTTCCATAACAGCGATCCATTTGGTGCGGTTTGCAACTTGCAAAGTGAGTAAGTTAATGAATTTCTAGAACTAAATTATGCTTGTGTTGATGATACACGGCGTACTTAACCATTCCTGCATTTCAATTTTATTTATATAGCACTGACGAGAACTGAAATGAAATTTCCAAGCCATTACCAGTTTCATCAACAGAATTCAATTTCAGCTAATTGCAGCCGACTTTACGGCCCATCGCTGCCTGTATTAGGATCTCTTACAGATTAAATGTAGCTTCTATTTGAACAGCGAATATAGGCCGTCTGAAATATATATCGCGAGCTAAATCTAAAGGCAATCAGCGTATTCTCCGAAGCACGAAACTAGTATTGCTATCGTAAATATGTCTGGCACCGATGCTTTACACGTGAAATAAGGAAACGTGGTTTAATTGCCCACATTTATAGCTTATTACTACGTAAAATACAAATAAACATTGCGTAACATTCTAGAACGCTAAAGAATTCTACGATTAAGACCAAGGAGATAATAATAAATGTTTTTCATCCATTCATTAATCAACAACAAATGTGTTTAATGGCTCTATATTACATTCATAATTATCAGAAGTCAGTTTAGCTGAAACAGATCGCCTACTCATTTCTTTGTTAAGGATTACAGTCAGTATGGAATACCGTTCCCGTTAGTGAAATTGCTTCCTTCCGTGGCGTTGGCGGGCGACACGGAAATCACTGACGGGAGGTCTCGACGAACTCAAATGACAGGGAAATAGACTGAATCAACAGGCGGAGTGGATAAGCCAGGATTTACATACCTTTCTCATATACGTGCGTAGGTAATTGAGCACGTGATCTCGTAAAGAGATTAAGGTAAATATTTACGATTAAATTATATGTTTAGATTAGCGTAGGCAGTACGATTGATAGAAAAATGTGATATTTACGTATCATGCTATGTCTTTTCTCTGAAATACTTAGTATATCCCATCTATAAAACTAACCATAAAAACATCAATATCTACTGTTTTCTACGGATACGTAGAATAGATATATTTAAAAGCTACATGAAAGCTCTATAAGTTTATTCATAATTTATTTTGATATTCCTACACAAAGCGACACATTTGGCGAGTCACTATTCAAGTAATCTTTTACACATGGCGTTTCGACTTTTTGTCGTATTCGTTTTGTGTCTAGGAATAACGCACATCATCAATACTGTTTACGGACAGATGTTCGATACTGATGCGGACAGGATGTCGTGCACCTGTGCTGAGGAATCCGGATAATTCATTCGCAAAAACTTATTTATGAACAACTTAACAAACTTATTATATGTATTGTAAAATAAATATCTTTGCTTTTATACGTTTGTTACGTCTAAAGATGCGTTTTTAGGAACGCGTTAATTCCAATGCTTACCTGACCCATTTAATTAATTTTATTGAGCTTTATCTTATCGGTTCAAATTGGGAAGATATTTGGATTATTTTTCACTAAAATCGTTTAATAAAAAGTTACGGAATATTCAGCTTTACGTAATTCATAATTACTTAATTATATTTATAGAATATAATAATACACAAAAGCGATTATCTTTAAAACCGATAAATATCTATAATACTGAAGAATAAATATTATAATCCTTGAAAATTTATTTATATCGAAGATCTTGGAAATGGCTTTAATGATTTTAAAATCGATCTAGTTCGGTCTTACGTCCGGAGAAACTCGTGTTTTAGAGTAGGTATTCATGGAAAAAAGAACTCCAAGCAAAGCTCTGTCTCCTAGGTATTTTACAGGCATTTAAATTATAAACGCAAAACAAACAACATCTCTTTTATTTATTTTTTCATTCAAACTGCGCCGATCCGTAAATAATTCTTAATTTGATTTATATCTCAAGGAAAACACATGTTGACGTAGCTCATTTGCTGATAATATTATAATGTATGTACTTTCAAATTATCTTAAGCTTCTAATTTAAGCGAATAACACGCATAACGACACATGAACGCGATTTATTTTCGCAATTCATATTTCAGATAATACCAATAAAAGAAATATAGCTTTATATTTTTTTCTCAATATTAAATTAAATTTAAAGAAAAAAACACTTGATTTAATGATTGTTGAAAGCCATTATAAATTAATGAGATATTAATGCAAATATTGTTGTTTTATTCTGACAAACTTACATATATTTAAACTTATTACACAACATGTGAGCAAGTACTGGCTAATATTAAATAGCATATTAATTTTGAAAAATAGAACTAGAAATTAAAATACTCTGACCGACGAAGAGTATAAGGACATGATGAAATTTTCAGAGTTCCGCGTTGTTGGTGAAACCCCAATACCACTATTATCAATAAGAAACATAAGTGACACGCTAATTTAATATTATCATACGAATTCCAATCTTTACGACTAAACTAAGAATGTTAGATAACGTTTTGCTAATCATGTACAAATAGCAATGTAGGATTTACGACTATTTGTAGGTACTCGTAGGAACGTTACATAATATACATTTTTCACGTTTCCCTGTTATATTTACAAAGCTAAGGTTTCTTTCTTTTAGAAAAGATATAACACGCTCGTGTCACCTTGCGATCTCTGAAGAACCTTTTCAAGAGACACAAAGTGCTTTCAGAAGGGCTTTACAATGGACAAAGACGTCAGCGTCAGACGGGAGGTACACTCTACGTCTTGAGGCGACAAATGGCTAGCCTCTCGGATACTAAGCCTTTTTTTATATCTTAACATAAAAATATAGGCGTACCTATCTGTATAATTGATATTGTTAAGTAATTTATACTCAAATAGCAATAATCAAAAAATGTAGAGATGGAATCGATTGTAGAGATAGTTTGAATAATTAATTTATGTGTACATTTCATGTTATGCAAATGTATCTATTTATTATTTAATTATGTAATTCACACCTGCTAAATATGTATGTAAATATTGGAACTATAAATAAAGATCTTGTGAAAAGAAAGTGATAGACGATTGATCGTTAAGCCATTCATCATCAATAACAAACAGTAATTAATTAAGTATTTACTTCTATATTACTTACCAGTCTACCACCTACATATCAAAAATGATTTTTACGAAGAGGTTTAAATAATATTTCTTTTTAAATAATTTTGTTATTATTTCGAGAGAGTTCCAGAAGTGTTAAAGACGTTTTATATTCTACCGCGTATGAATTACCTAGTTATTTTGTTTACTTTATCATGTACATTATCTTAATTTTATTTTGTATGGACACAGCATAGATCTAATCTTAATCGTCCCTTTTAGATATTCCAAGCAACGCTCAATAGCCATAAGATTGTAATCGTAAAGATAAATGAAAAATACCGCATGAAATAAAAAATATGGAGACATAATACTTAACATCCAACAATAATAGTAACTCACATCTATATTCGGCAACTTCACTATATAACGACGTATGACGAATTTTAATTACCTTTTCGGAACAATTCCAGATCAAAATATCTGACGAATAACAAAGTGATTCAAAACAGCATAAATAGCAAAAAATTCGATTCAATAAACCCCAGTTCCCAAACGCCATTAAGAACCAAAAATAAAATCACATTTGTCGACGTTCATAAGGGGGATAATGTGAATAAAACTTACATTTTCTGATTAAACATTAACTCTCTATGCAAATCCATTCGCAGGGGGTTCTCGAGGCAGGGGTTCTGCAAGCGGCGCGGCGCAATCAGGCCGTCCGCTGCCTCGCCCTCTTGAACCATCGCCACGGCTCCCAGGCTTATGTTGGACAGCGTGGGACAGCTGCCCACGCCACCGCACTCGCTTAGCGTACCCACTGCCAGAACTGTTGACGAAATAAACATATTGTAAGGAAAGAAAATATACTTTATTGTACACTAAGGACATATGCAATAACATAGTGTGAATAACAGAATTAAATATATTATTGGCGCCCTAAACGACCTGTGCCAGGCAACCAAGTTGTGTAGGATATAGAACCAGTGATATGAGAGTATGGGGTTGAGGTGTACAATATATACACCTTGTATTATTTAATAATGTATATTATTTTTCAAATAAGTTAAAATTGTATTTCTAAGCACTGGTTAAAAATTCAAAGCCAAAAAAAAACGATGGGAAATTTTAATAGTTAACTGACGTCAATGCTAAATAACTTCTATTGTTATTACGAACACTTACTAATTTACTGAAGCTAAAATAAGAAATTAACTAAAGAATATTAAAAGATTATGACTATGGTTTACAAAACTTTATACACTTTAAATATTTGACATTGTATGTTTTATATGCG
>DVRM01000335.1:0-10721 GCA_018232405.1 Junonia genoveva | reverse complement strand
ATCAAAAATATGTTTTAAGTTTACAATCCTCATACAAATGATATCAATTTTGAACTTTCAATTGCATTTTTCTCAGGATATACTTTATCGGACATTCCCTGTACTTCGCCTGTACCCTTCAATTATTATAAACAAATATCTGACAAATTATCAAAACACTTTATGAGTAAAACTAATATACACATAATTATGGTATTTGATAATTTACACACAATAACTTATACTTACATTATGTTTGTGATCCGATACAGGTTTGAAGTTCTGTACTATTCTCTCTAGTTGCTGCACTTGCCTCTGAGGCATGGAAGCCTTTCTTATTGATTCAGATTTTAATTTGTAATAAATTGAATCGGCATATGGCCTACATTCTAATTTCTGTACTATCCTTCCTTCCATATAAAGTTTCTCAGACTCAGGTATGACAGCATCAGTGTTTGAAGCTGAAAAGATATAAAAATGTAATGAATTATTGATTAAATCTTATTATTGATCTATATTTTGTAATAAGGTCATCATGATAAAAATTGCAACTTTTTAAGAACTGTTGTGTACTTACGCACTGCATGAGAGAACACTCCTAAGGATTGTCTAGTCACATTTGACACGTCAAGACGATGTTCCTTTGGTATAGTTTGCTCCCCAGGTTCTTTGAGACATAATACCGCCTCTGACAATGACAACTGAACTTGCGCTTTCTGCCCAGGAATACGAGATATCTTTAATTTGCCAACTTCTATATCCCCTGAAGCCTTATCCCATTTGTTCGCGATATATTTCGGCACTTTAACCAGCCAAACACCTCGTCCTGTGTTTGACAAATCTAACTCACGGTCAAGGTGAGGAACATTATTTGGAGTACTCATTAGGAATGTTTTCTTACCGCTAAATTCTTGTTACTGCCTTTATTCTTCTGTAGTCAACTTTAACGAAATTTTAGTTAAAATTTATATTTTCATGTATTTGATTTTGATAAAATGACCTGTTGACTCGGGAAGGCTGTGGATGACAGGTAACATCTAAAAACTTGTCACTGACAACTAAATCTTATCAATTTTATGAATTATAATGTTTTATTCATTAAAATATCTATATTTATATTTAATAAATTCTATATTCTACAAACTATAGGTTCGAAAAACCATTTGGGATGTTTATAAACTTTTTATCACTTTAACCAAACTGGAACCCCAATTTATAGATAGATATCTAGTTTATTGATAGTGCAGACAGGACTTATATATAGATAATAAAATGTTGTTGTCAAAGTTGCTGTCAATGTCAAATATATTTTTTCGATTACTCGATGCCCAACATATTCAGTTCATTTTTGTTGATAATGACGAGTGGCTAGAAAATAAGTGTATATTAAGATTTCGGAAAAAGACTTTCTGTAATGAATTCCATAATTTGTTTTTGTGAAATCTAATACAGTTATTTTTGCTGTAAATAGTAATGTGAAGACATGTTTGGCTATAGCAAAGAAGCTGTTCGAGTGAAAGTCAAGGTTTGCTTTGTGTAAATTGCTTAATGAAAACAATTTTTATTTTAATTATATATTAAAACATCCCTTGCTAAAAATTCACACTATGAGAAGCAAGTTTTATTATCAACCTATGCACTTTAAAAATCAATATTGGGATTTCCAACATAACTACAACAAAACACAAAACACAAACACAAAAACAAGTACAAAAGTAAGTTAATGCTTCTCTAAATTACAGAAATGCGAGGGAAAACTCCAACCGGAATTGAGGAAGTTCTCGGTGGATCCACAGATAACTTCTCTGGAAGTGTTACAGAGCATTTTAGTGAAAGCATTTGATATTAAGTCTGATTTCACTCTCTCTTATAGAACTGTAGACGACTATGGCCAAGAAATATATTTACCGCTACTATCTGATTGGGATCTGGATGCTGCTTTTCTCAAGTAAGTTTTGCTAATTTATAGGTAAATATTTCATTAATTGAAAATAAATATAACATTTTAATTCATGAAAACTATTTTAATTCTGTATTCCTATTGACACACAACCTATTGAGAAATCAATCTATTCCTTAATTACAATAACTTTTTTATTTTTATTATTTAATTATTTTTTATTTATATTATTTAACGTTTAAATTAACAAATCATTATTTAATAAAATTAAACATTTGTCAGGGCTCATAATATAGCTTTAACTCAGAGGTCAGAACCATGCGTTCAGTTGAAAGTGGATATGAAACCGTTTGCCGAGGCCTCAGAGGACTGGGAGCCGCCCACCATACCATCAGCACCTGTTACTCAAAACTGCAAGGAACAGCCCACGGTTTATCAAGCACAACAGGTGGAGAAACAAGAAACACAGACTGGTTTCCAGGGACTGATTATGAACCAGGTAAAATAATTGTAATGATATGAAAATATTTATTATTTTACTTTTAACATAACAATTCTGTTGCCTTAAGAAGAGTGCTGTTTTATTGAAATCTTATCTTTGTTATGTGTGTCAAATAAGACACATGTAAGATTGTAAGATTGATATGACAAATGTTACAAAATGAATAAAATTTTTAATACTGGTTAAGTTGTAGTAATTCTATTATCAGGTCTTAGAAATACAGTAAACAACAAAATTATATAGTTCTAACTCAAATCATGCCTTTAAATGTTCCATATCTAAACAAGGACTTCATTGTTAAATATTTTTTAATTTCAATGCAACGGCGATATTTACTTCCTTATTATGTAGTTATTATAACACTAAAATAAGTTATTAACTTAACTTTAGTATTAACTTTGTTAGTTTTTACAGTATTGTATATTTAACTTCTATTTATTCTGTTTATTAGGTCGAGAAGACATTCAACATGGTATCAAGAGCTCTCAATCTGTATGACGACCCCAACACTCCTCCAAGACCTCCCCTAAGTGACATTGAGTTCAGAGCCTTCTTAGATGCCGTCGGACAAATTAATAATACTACTAAGCTGAGAGAAGTTATTTACTGTGGCGGAATAGAGCCTAGTTTAAGGTTAACTTTAAACCTTAGTATTGACAAAGTTAATAAAATCTCATTATCTTTAATAGAAGAAGCAATACATTTTTTAATAAATCACATCTATTCTTAATAATATTGTTTATGTAAAAATATATAGTTAATGGTATTTTCTTTACAGGAAAGTTGTATGGAAGCACATTTTAAATGTTTATCCGGATGGAATGACTGGTAAAGAAAGAATGGACTACATTAAAAGAAAAGCTAATGAATATTATGCGTTAAGAACTCAGTGGAAGGATTGTATTCAAAAGGGAAAGGTAATCTTCACATTAAATTTTTATGAATTTAATTAACGCTTTATTCCCTTTTGTCATAAAACAATATTTCTCAATATAAATTTAAGGCATTTGATGACAAATACGTAGCTTCATGCGAATTTTCAAAACATTAAATCTTCAGTATTTGGAGCTTTGCACTGCTCTTGTATGACGTTTAATTAAATGATTAAATATTCTATTTTTCGACAACAGATTAGAAATTGTTACATTTGTAGGTAAACGCGGATTTGGCTTATGTAACGAGCATGGTGCGTAAAGACGTATTGCGGACTGACAGACATCACAACTTCTATGCGGGAAGTGATGACAACCAAAATATCGCCTCACTCTTCAATATTCTAACAACGTAATTAACCTTCTATTTTAAATTTATTACAATACATGTACATATATTTTTAATTGTAAAGATTAATAATTTATTCCGGTGTGATATTACAATATTCATAATGACTAAAATAAATATTGTTTACAGGTACGCCATATACCATCCGACAGTTAGTTATTGTCAAGGTATGTCAGACTTAGCATCTCCTTTACTGGTCACAATGGGCGATGAAGCTCACGCTTACATCTGCCTCTGTGCACTTATGACAAGATTATATCCAAACTTCTTGCTAGATGGAGAAGCAATGACTCTCAAATTTACACATTTGACGGAATCTCTTCAAGTATATGACCCAGATTTCTACAATTATCTAAAATCTCAGCAAGCTGATGACCTGCTCTTCTGTTATCGATGGTTACTATTGGAAATGAAACGTGAATTCGCTTTTGACGATGCCCTTAGAATGTTGGAAGTATTGTGGGCGTCGTTGCCACAAAAAGCACCAACGTCAGAATTATTATTAAAAGAAAAAGACTTTGATTCAACAGTTGAAGTGAATATTGATCCGCCTCCTCTAAGTCCGTTAGTTAAGGCACCAAGAGAAAACGCCTACACCAAAGTATGCGCCATACGGCGTCAAAGCTCTAGTTTTAGCCTAGCGAATGTAAAAGCGCCTAAACTTGCCACAACCAAACAGACGAACCATAGTTTAGATGAAAATGCTGCAAGGAAAATTTTTAATAATGCATCTCTAAAACATGCAAAGGAGTTCCAAAGTTTAGACGACGCTGTGTTACAAACACAAAAAATATCAAAAGATAATAACGATAAGAATGATGATAAAAATATAGAAACGAAATACATGCGGGAAAGATCCCAATAAAATTCCACCTCGGAGAGGAATGAAGAGTGTTCCTGAACACGGAAAAGTTTTAGAGGTACAAGATTCGACAACTACTGGTTGGGCGAGTACAGGGAACTTGTCAAATGGAACGATACATACGGAAGTTAAAGAAACGCCTTTAGGAAGTCAGATAAGACTGTTGAGGGACAAAATATCTGTGCATAACAATAGGTTCTTTTCTTCCTTAGACACATTAGAAGATTCGCTCAGTTCAGATACAACAAATAAGCCAAAAGTAAACAATGATTAAAAATCTTAACGAATTTCTTAATTTTGCTACTGGAAGTAAACCTACTGCAGGAAGGCAAGAAAAACTTCAAAGAACTCACTCTGCAATTGAACGTACGAAAGAATGTCCAAAGATTACATTAACTAAAACATCGTACGAAGAAAATGACGTAACGTCGCAAAGTCTGAAAAGTCAGATACACAAAATCAGCAAAATGAGTTTCGACACAAACGATGGTAGCAGCCCCGACGACTCGCAAGAATATTATCCCATGACAACTTCAATGACAAGAGAATTAAGACTGGAACTGGAACATTTGGATCGACAAGTATTTGGTCCTTCGTATGTTAACCGATGTAGTATGATATGCGACTCGCCTTCTGATTCTACCAGCACTGAGGATAAACCGGCCGAATATTTTACAGAGACGAAAACTAATTGTGCTGCAGCCGAAACTTTAGAAGTCCAGGCAGAAGTTACAGAATCATTAGATGCTATGAAAAAATCACCACTTCTAGACACTATTCAGATCGAATGCAAGAAGTGTTGAAGATATATATTTGTGGGAAAACCCTTTGCATCGAAATACTCCAACGACTCGAACTACTGCGAGCTGTCCTCAGACTCCCGACGAGCAAGCTGAACTTGATTTTGACGGTGATACGGGAGAAATATTTGAAGAGCATTCCGGTAAAAAATCAATAACTCCGATAAGGTTATTAAGAAAAAATCACTCATTGGAACCCCAGGACATCTCTAAAAGACATTCCAACAAACATTCCAGCGAATCAGATTCATCTGATAAAGAACTTCCAGAGTCTCTTAATACAATTACTGTTAAAAATAACCAACAACAAGAAACGAATTCTAAATCGCATAAATTTTTCTCGAATATGTCACACGAATTGGAAAACGCAAAGAGAAATTGCGAATCTCTGCTCAATGTAAAGCAATCGAATCTGCAAAGCGTGGCATCCACGATTAACAACTTTCAGAAAAAATATGAAGTTTTTAAACCGCCTACACAAAAAGTTACCAATGTATCTTCCACGAGCGCCGACAACACAGTTAAAAGTAGTATTAATAGTCTTCCACCACCAACAGTTTTTGGAGGTGGAAATCCATTCTTAATGTATTTATGTCTTACAGTATTATTACAACACAGAGATTATATTATGAGGAATCGAATGGACTATAACGAGCTAGCGATGCATTTCGATAAAATGGTACGAAAACATAACGTGAACAGGGTATTAAATCAAGCGCGCCAAATGTACGCTCTTTATTTAAAACAACAAGCACACAAGACTGGTGATGTTACTATATAAATATTTTAGTGTTAAAGAAAAGATCTCCAATGGTTTCATTTGATTGCTCATGATTAAAAGTTTTAAGCTTATTGTAAGTTAATAAGTAATTAATTATACTACATTTGATATAGCGCAACCAAATATACAACCAACAATCATTTGTGATGTCCCTTATGATCGTAAGAAAAGAGGCCTTAATTTAAATATTTAATTTGAAGATATTATGAAGTGAGAAAACTGTTCAACCGTATAGGTCTTCTAGCATTGCATTTAATTGATCGTGAATTTATAAGGTTTGATAGCGAGGATAGTCTGATAAATCCGACGGATTAGTTACTCAATACACTTCAAGGGAAACATAATACGTTGCGCAATTTTGACATTCAACTAAGGGCGTATATCTAAGTTAAAAAAATATTTTTTTGCCCAACAAGCATATACCCACCCATCTTAGCGCAAATGTATCCAAAATTAATATTTTCATCACGCAGATTAATCTTAGCTTTCTCTCGTCCCCTCTATAAGAACTTCGTTTTACAAATAGCTTATAAAATCTGTAATCTACAAGATGCAAATATTATCCAAATCTTAACTAGCAATAAAATATTGATCCTTGAAATTCTACGGTTGATTGCGACAATAATTAACGGTTTTACTTTGCTTACGCTTAATTGCCTTGTATTAAAATGAATTTCGTAAAATAATTAAATAAAGAACGGTTTGGCGGCCCTGGGATCTTATTAAACTATTATGCATGCAGATTTATTTCGAAACATGCGCTCAAATGTGTTCCCCTTTGTAATTAAATCCAAAGATTGATAATTTAAAAATTGTGATATTTTTTTTTTATTTACAATTATTTTATTGCATTTTGTCAATTGTATTTATTTTTTACTTAATCAAACCTAATGTATTTTTAACCGATGTGAATGTTTTATTATATGTATGTAAATGCACAATGCTCCAATGTTAAATAAGATGTTATTTAAATGTAAATTGTATATGTAATATTACAGGCAAATTTTGATTAGAAATCTGAATTAACCATTCCATTTATTCTTATTCGATTTAATAATAAGAAAACAATATGGATGCCTTTACTATAAGATTATGAATAATTAATATTCGACATCAATCGCTGTGCTTAAATATTCGTATTACTTATAGCTTATTTTGAAAACCTGTAAATAAATTATCCAGAGCTATACATTGTGTAACTTTATTTTTAAAATTCCCAAATTTTTATTTTTGTTAAAAATCGTGACTATCGTTTGTGCCTGAAATGTGGTGATAAAATAGACAATTACACAAAATTTTAAATTTTTAACAAACAAACCTCAAATCTTCCCTATTCTAACTTTAGCGGAATGGCTATAACAAAAAAAATATTTACCTCAAGTAATTAAAAAAAAACTTTTTTCACACTTTAAACTAGGGAGTAATAAAAAACCACATCGAATAAATACTTGAGAATTTATTTTCGAAACATTAGAATAAACTAATTAAGCATCCTTAACAATACCTTATGTCCTTACATTACAATATCACATCAGCTTTAGATTCCTCCGTCGAAAGCACGAAAATTTTTCTAAGCTATTATAACTGTAATATTTGATGACTAATTAAAACTAAAACGTTTTTAATCATAAGTTCATTTACTTCCTTTTGTTGCCTCCACCGCCCGCGAGAATCATAGCAATTCGCATAAAGATGTTGAGTACATCCAAGTATACTGAGATGGCCCTGAAAGAAAAATGTAATGATAATTTAAACAAAAATAACATTGATACAAGGAACATGGATTTTATAAATAATATTTTGTAACAAAGACTAAATTGTTTATTTTCGGAATCATTGCACAATATGTTGAAACAATATTGTTATATGGTGTAAATATGGTGCAACTGAGTGCCAAATAATAGTGATATTATTTGTTTATGTAGATGTATAAGGAAGTTTTGATGTAAATAATGGTAATAAAAAACAAGTAACTTACGAGTTGATTGGGTCATACGGTTGGAATCCATACATTGGGTGCATCTCTGCCCGTTTGATAATCGCCTGAGTATCATACAGCAAGAAACCGCCAAACACGATCAATCCACCATACAAGCTCAATGAGTATAATCCTGCAATATAAATTTTAATTTAGATCTAAGCTGTTACATTGATTTTGATAAATTAGAGTGATATGAAAAACATTCAATATTTTTGTATTATTGTAAAGTAAAATAAAGCAATCGTCTATGGTACTCTAACTCGTAAGTTGTTGATCAGTTATTTTCAGTACACACACTCCATCCCTATGATAGATTTACCGATTTTAGTTCCAACAAATTAAATTCGTAATATTAAGTAAAGTAAGAACTTGTCAATCACCTGCTCCGAGTGCGGAAGTGGGCGGCAGGAACATGCCGGCGAGTGAGGCGGCGAACACTGCGCCGAGACCCATGGCCAGCGGGGCACGCATATTGAGGAATTCACCGGAGGGCGCACACACCGCGATCGTGCTCAGGCCTCCCACTACTCCTGCTGTGTACCTGTAATAATTATATTGTATAATTGTAATTTTTTGTTAACGAAAATAATGGAAAAATTTAGACATCTACAATCCGCTACAATGAACTTCAACGAAAGGTTCACTATCAATAAGCAAACCGTTTTTATAAGAAACTAACAGGTAAATATATGAAGAATATGCTTCATTTTATTATAAGCAAAAATATTGCAAATTAAATAAACATATAACTCAAGTAGCATGATGGATTCAGCTCCTTAATATAAGAAATGGCCTTTGCTGAGCAGTAAGATGTTTAAACAATGCTACTATTACTAATACTACAAAATATTATATAAATCACGTCTTAATAATAAAATATCAAGTATTAAAATTACCAAGCTGCACGAATGAGGATAGGTCCACCGAGGAAGCAAATGGGTGCGATGCAAGCACCCATGATACCAGTGTGTACCATCCAAGCCAGCTGTTTGGGTCCGAACCCTGGTTTGTATTCCATGCCCCTAACCACCATGCCGGAACCAATCATAAGAGCCATTGTTGCAATGATTGACTAAAAAGAGAAATTAAAATTATCTTAATATCTTATGTTTGACTTTTAGCTTACATTGCAGAAGTTACATAAATTATAATTAATTCATGTTTTTTGTCATTTAAAAGTTAAATTTCTGAGAAAAAGATATAAATTTATCAACTAAAATAATGTGAAATAAAAAAAAATTCCAAAACTTACCATCCATCCACTACGGGTAACCAAGTTAAGCAAAGCTGGTGTTCTAAAAACAGTGATAGCACTGCCAGCAGTTAATACAAGGGATCCAGCAATGTATCCATATGTAGCCTTAATGCGGTCCTTGACATATTGTGGCCACAAACTGTAATAGAAAAAAATGTTAACATTATAACCAAACTAGACCACTTGGTAGACATTGTTCGGTCAGTATCACCTACCCAGCTAATTATATTTTTAAACCATTGAATCTTTTAGCTGAGTTTTTTTAAAAAAAGAGCTGACATGGCATGGCAGATAACTATATTTTTTTTTTATAAAAGTAAATTATATCTGTCCATATTGTTGTTTATTGAAAAAAAATTTGGAATTTTATTGGCAAGACTAGATAAGATTGTAGTGTTAATTATCGTAAACAATGATCAATCACTTTATATGTCATTGTTTACAAGATAAGTGACTCACTGTGCCTCTTGTAAAGTGCCAGGTTTGACTCCGGAACCATAGTAGCATAGTGCCACGAGCCCAACAGCTGATGCTCCTGCTAATGCTCCTTTACCTAAACTAAAAGCTGAAAAGAAAATCACGCACATTATAAAAAGACGCCATATGTGAATATTGTAATTTGAGTTTTGTACCAATATTCTATTGATACTTTATGTAATTTAGGAATTTGAATTCAAATCAGTCTTAACAATTATCTCCAATATAAAATTTTAATATGAGCAATTATATTATTCTTGTATACTAACCATTAGGTCCAGCTGGGGCCATTAATCTTTCCCATACAGTGGGCTGTGATCGTGTAGCGACCCTGGAGCGTGGCTCGCGAGCATAATTTCTGACGATATAATTCTTGGGCACGAATCTTTGCGGTACTGGAGTTTTTAACGTTTGTGTAACACTCAAAGTCGAGCGAGCGACACACAATCGTGAAAGCATGATGCAACCTACGAATACATTGATTATTTTAAAACTTGATAAATTAAAGCTTTTGCTGTAGTTTTATAAAAAAATCTACAAAATAAAGACGCAGGGTGTGCATGATGTAACGCAATCTCAAGATTTTATATAAATTCTACTCACCGGTTTTATGTACTTCACAGGACAAAAATGGTATGGAAATTACTGGTCGAAAAAAATAACAACTTAGCAGCACGGACAATAATAAAATGAATGTGAGGTTAAATTAGCAATATCGGAAGGTAAAAACTGTGTATGTATTTCGCAGTTTGATTGAAGTTCTAGAAAATTGGAGACTGACAATTTACAATTTGTCAAACAGACAAAATAATATCAAATGTCAAATGACAATGAATTTATACCTTGTCCCAACGAGTAAAGCGCTTTTTGACAGATGGCCTAAAACGCAGCTGTCGCAAATCG
>DVRM01000334.1:0-10722 GCA_018232405.1 Junonia genoveva | reverse complement strand
CGGTTCACCTTGCAACGGTTGTTTTACTCAGTGTAATCCCGTAGTATAGGTGGCTTTTATTGGATGCGTGTCGAACATATTGGTCCTTCGAGCCGGATTGTGAAGACAGCATAACAGAGGTGCCCTCTGGTAGTTATATGGGCACCTCTCCAGCCCCTACTACGGTGGTGTATGGTTCTTGACACGGTGTTGGAAGACGCGGTGAGGCAGCAAATATATCACAAGAATCATCATCAGTACGGAAAAGCCAAGCGGATGAAAAGTCACAATAAAGGCAGCGAGCGGCTAAGCAGTACCAAGAACCCAAGCAACAAAGGGAAGTGAGTAGTGAGTGAGCTTGTGGAAAATCGTGAGTACTATTGTTTCATTAATAACTTCGAGAAATAGTGCAGTGAGATTACCAATAAAGTGCAAATAGTAGTAAAGTTAAAACTCCGGACTTGTAAAATATTTCAAGATAGTTTAAGTAGTTTAGGACTTAGAATAATTCGTTAAAAAGTGATACTACGGGGAACCTATGCCGGAATTCCACTAGACATTACATGTAAAAACACTTAGAAAAATTTTGAAAAAATTGGACTTAGAAAAATTTTGTCATCTTGTTTAAGGACTTTAAGTATTTCAATTGTTAAGTGTTGGTATAAGATTATATTAAGTTATCTAATTTCATTATAAAAATATATATTGCTTTGGTTAAAATGGAAAAATTAAGCAGAATTCAAAAAGACATTGCTTCTGCAATATCTAGAGGTAAAATTAATTTTAAGAAGTCGCCGAAAGAGCGTCTTACAATATCTTATGTTGAAACTCGTCTTGAGAATTTAGAGACACAATGGATTTCATTTAAAGACACTCATTTAAAAATACTATCTGATTTTGATCAAGACATTTTAGAGTCTTCGGATTATTTTCAGGAAGAGACATTTGATGTAACTGAGGAAGCTTACATGGAATATAAATCTATATTAAAAGATACACTTAAGGGTTTGTACATAAAAGATAAAAGTAATATTGGTCTACAAATAAATAGCGGAATAAGTCAAAGTAATACCGTAAGTGTGCGATTGCCTAAAATTGTAATCCCTACTTTTTCTGGGAATTATACCGAATGGACTTCTTTCCGTGATTTATTTGTTTCCTTAATACATAGTAACGCTTCCTTAGATGATGTACAAAAGTTGCATTATTTAAAGTCACATTTGTCTGGAGAAGCAGAACAACTGCTTCGTCATATACCTATAACTAGTTCAAATTATAATTTATGTTGGAATCAGTTAGAGAATCGTTACAATAATAAAAGATATATAGTCAACTGTATTTTAAAGAGGTTTATGAGTCAGAAAAACATTGTGTCAGAATCATCTCAGGCGTTAAGGGAGTTATTAGATAATACTAACGAATGTATGAATGCTTTGAAAAATTTAGAGATAAACATAGATAACTGGGATATTTTAATTATATATATTTTATGTTTAAAATTAGATATAGAGTCTAGGAGGCAATGGGAAGCAAAGGTATGTAATTATACACAAGAATTGCCAAATATAGAAATGTTTAAAGAATTTTTAGAACAGAGATTCAGATCTTTAGAGTTTTGTGATAATAAAGGTTCTAAATTAGCTTATAATAAACAAGCCACTGTAAAGTCACACCATGTTTCATCAATTGTTTGCCCTTTCTGTAATGAAAATCATAAGTTATGTTTTTGTAAAAAGTTTTCTAAGGAAGATACAGACACGCGACGTAATTTTGTCCAGTCCAAGGGTTTGTGTTTTAACTGCCTAGGATCCAATCATTCTGTTGTTTCCTGCCGCCAATCCACTCGCTGCAAGGTATGTAAAAAACGGCATCATTCTCTTTTACACCCTAAAAACGTCCAATGTAATGTTGCAAACGAGAACTCGGATGCCAAAGATGTTGCACCTGCGACTTCTTTGCAAGGTGACTCAAACGTTGTTGCCTGTTTTGCGAATAGTCAAAGCCAAGTACTATTGGCCACTGCCTTAGTCAAGGTCGAGAGTAGATCAGGAGCAACTATGACACTGAGATCCTTGCTCGATCAAGGGTCTCAGGCGTCATTCATTACCGAAGCTGCAGTTCAACTGTATGGACTTACGAAAATCCCACACAAAGGTGTGATTTCAGGATTGGGAAGTGATCATAATGGATTGATAGAATCCAAGTATGTTGTCTATTTAACCATTAAGTCACTTCATTCCAATTTTATTTTGCGCGTTAAGGCTCACGTAATGCGTAATCTTACGTCTTTCTTACCTGAAAGAAAGGTTTTTATCGAAATAGTTAAAGAACTATCTAAAGCAGACTTAGCCGATCCCACATTCAATGTACCCAATAAAATCGATTTATTATTGGGTGCCGAGGTATATGCCCAGATATTGGAAGATGGTTTAATCAAAGGTCCACCTGGTTCTCCTATAGCTCAAAAAACCAAACTAGGTTGGATCTTATCTGGACATGTTTATTCAGGATGTGCGGATAATAGTGGTAATGGTCATAGTTCTAGAGTTATTAACCTACATAGTCAGCTTGATAATAATGAATTGCTTCGCAAATTTTGGGAGCTGGAATCAGAAGATAACATGAATAAGAAAATACTTACTGAAGAAGAAGTAAGATGTGAAGAGATCTTTGCTGCCACAGCTAAACGAGATTCAACTGGCAGGTATGTTGTGAAACTCCCTTGCCAAGATTCGAATTTCGAATAAATAGTGAGAAAAAAGCGAATAAGACCACTATCGTTCGTATATCCGTGTAAGTAAATAAATGGCAAGTAACGATTGAGGTCATGCGAAGTGTAAATGTTATAATTAGCAGAAAAATTGTAAAACCAGATATCTTAAAATATTTCGCACTCAACAAAATGGTGATTTCTTTAATAAGAGTAAGTAACATTTTCAAATAATTTCCTTTAAATGACATCAAGATGTAATAGTTGAAAATGAATTCGAACACAGGTAAGCCGTAACATACTAATACGATGGGAGAGTTTTGTGTGGTAGTGAAAAAGTATGACGTTATGACAGTCACCAAAATAAAGCAATACAAACAAAATGCGATTTTTCTGGAGTTCGAATAATCCAAATTATGATACTGGCCGAAAAATGCACAAATTTTCAAAAGATAATTAATTATAGTAAGTGAATTTCCACACATTTTAGTATTTTTTTAAAGAAGACTATAGGACTGTCTAGTGTCTACGCTAATTAAAAAAAAACGTACTAGATAGAGAATTATTTCTTCGAAATATTTTATATCTGAAAAACAGTTAGCATTGTATGTTCCTAATGACCAATATTGAGTGAACTATTTATTTTATTAGCAATATTCATAATTGATTACAAGTTTTGATTAATGTGTTTAGTTTTTTTTCCACTTCATATAACGGCAGAGTTAATTTTGTAATATACTTTATTATTGAAAAGTATGGCCGTATCTGATACAGGTACATGTATAATTCGTTTATATTTATCTTGAATTCCTAGAACGCTACCTAGTAACACAGTCTAGATTCGAGTGACTCGAGTTGTAAGAGTCACTCGAGTCAAGGCAAAAAATGCGTCACCCCATTTACCAATTATAAATCTGTCAGCTGAGCTAAAAAAGAATTTGAAATCTCCCAATTTACATTTTCCAATGGAGTCATTCAACAACATATACGACTCAAGTGAAAATATGTCTCTCGAGGCACTCGAGTTTATTCGAGTTATAAATGTTTTTCACTCGACTGACGAGTCAGACTAAATCACTCGAGTGACTCGAGTAAAAAATGACTATATATTCGTGTACAAAAAGCAGACGCCAATCGGGAACTGCACAATACACTAGGTTGTACCAGTTAATATAATTAAAAATCACTTAGTTAAGTAATAATAGTAATATTTTTAATTTTGAAAAATCTGACTGTTCAAGTCAATTTTTTATTATTATTATTTTTTTTTCTCAAATCTTTTAATTTTATTGTAATATCTCTTTATATGTAATCCTTAATAGTTATGCTCTTATTTAAGAGCCGAGATAGCACGAGCACGTCGATCTAATCCTGAAGGTCGTGGGTTCAAGCCCTGGCTAGAACCGCTGAATTGTCAATTGCTAAATTTGTGTTTAAATTCACCTCGAGCTTGGCGGCGAAGGAAATTCTAACACATCCACCAATTCGAAGTGGAGCACCGTGGTGGATTAAGCTCCATACCTTCTCCCTAATAGGAGAAAAGGCCTATGCCCAGCTGTAAGTTATGTATAGGCTGTGCTACGTTATTTTACAATATCTGATTTGCAATATTTCGCACTTTTGGGACACTGTATATAATGACAATTTAAGATTGAAAAAAAAAACAAGAGTTTTTGACATTATTTATTATTAGGCTAGCAAAGCAACCAGATTCACTACATTATCAACAATTAATGTCGGTTATTGTGCTTTTGCGTTTTAATGAATCATTTGACTCGTTTTACATCCATTATTGAAACACAAAATGTTTACATATGAGTACTAGCTTAAAATAAAACATTATAGTTATTTGGATAAGTTCATCATTAGCTGTTTAAAAATCTAAATGAAAAATAATATTTTTTTATGTAACTAAAATGAAATATAATATAATGTAATTAATTATAAAGCGATAAAGGTTTAATGTAATTATATTATACTGCGCTGTTAAAACTAATCTATATACCTAAGTATTAATTATTATCATACGAATTTTTATACTGTAACTCATGAAATACCAGTAAAACAAAATAAAATCTAAACAATATAAGTCAAAGTTTTAACACAATGACTGTATACATAAAAACAAAATTATTTGTCTGACTTCTCATCGTCTGTATAACACGTTGTTGATCAAAACTAGTAACATGTAGAAAGGCACAACTACAAGCCATTGAAATAAGAACTGAACTAAACATGTAGAAATTCAACATAATCTACGTCGGGCTACAATTATTAACACTACACCAAACTTGTAAACTGAGCTAACACAATTATATACGTAACGCATAAACTGACGAATTTCAAAGGAAGGCGGGCGTTGACACGAAACATGCGCAAAACTGTGCATTTAAGAGGACGTAACTTGATGTACTTCAATGCATGTTGAACTTCCAATAGTAAATTTTCATCTGCAAGAATGGAAATTTTAAATTGTTTATAAAAATAACACCTTTGGATGGTTTTACAAATGATTCTTTTTTTACTTAAAATATAGGTAATTATCACTTAGAAGTAAATAACAGTCTGTAAATAACTGCTGGTCAAACGCGTCCTCTCCTATTGAGAAGAAGGTTTTAAAGTTTAATCCATCACGCCCCTTCACTGCAGGTCAGTGGACATACCTGTCTAAGAATTTTTCCCGAAACATGCAGGTTTGTTTGGCTCTTTATATCTTATATTATCATTTAGTAACTATATAAAAATTACTGAAAATTAATACCAGTGATCGTGAGTGAAGCTTCTGTTAAGATATTTTTAATAGCATCGATCTCTTTCAACGTCAGCTCAAATAAAGAAGCCGGAAGACAAATCAGAAAAACCGTATAGAGGGCTATGAAAATGAACACAGGAAGTAAGGAGCTTTCGAAATCCTGAAATAAAAATATAAATAAAATGCATGTCTTATTTTATATACAGTTACATGACAATTAATTACATTTTTGAAAGTAATCCTCAACGCCAAATATACATAGTAAACAGTTCTAGGGAAATACATCGCTAAAATTACAAGGATCTGAAACAAAATATTACTTATTTGTAAAATATATTAGTCCGGAGAAATATCATAACGATTAACTTTTTTACCCAAGACTGAATGTCCAAGTATATACTCTCAAAATAATCCACGACCAAACTATAGGCAAGAACACACTTTCTAATGGTATCTATTTTATACTGATTTCTCTCATTTCCAATAATATTAACAGTCAGAAATTTAAAATCAATTTTATTTTTTATTTCTTTAATGATGTTGTAAATAAAGTCGAATATTAATATTTTTGTGACATGGTTTACAAGAACACAGAAGAAAAGAAACGTCATTACAAATGATGGCATATCGAAACGATTGTAAACATCGCAAGGATTAGCGGTATAGCAGTAAAAGCGAAGTGTAAATACCGATATTTGAAATACGAATATCCAGTACGATATCGTAAAGGATTTAATATCTAACAAAATATTAGTTTTATTTATTAGAGAATATAACTTCTTCAAAGAATTTCCTTTCAGTAGCAATAAAATGTAATTACACAAAACAAATTCTGCCACGGTAAAGTTGTAGCATGCAAATATATGATTTACTTTTGGAATACTTGTCATGTAGTACAAAACAATAATTGTCACTAGAAAGAAGCAAAACAGTCGTAATGCAAGTTTTTTGAATTTTGAACATTTTATATTATGATATTGGCCAAATAGAGGACCGATTCCAATAAAAAAATTTAAAATAACGAGTGGTTTAAAGCTATACATTATTTCAATAAGTTATAAGTTTGAGAGTGTGCGACTGTTCATTGTCAACTTCGACAACATACTGCACGTAAAAAATTCTGTAGGATATGTTAATAAGAGAAAATATTTTCTGTTACGGTTATCGATTAAATAAAGTTATTTACTTTATATGTCAATAAACATGCGGTCCATTAATATTGTTGATGTGTTGATTGCCACTCCTATCTGTTATAGTTACTATTAATGTAAAATTTAATCACATCAAATATATAAATGAAAAATTAAAGCTGATTTCAGCGTCATCGCATATCTTTGGTAATTTTTTTAATTAACTGTAAGATGAGGGCACTTTATTAAGAGCTACTTTGAAAAATAGTATCTATGTAGTTCCGAGGCATTAGATAATGCGGCTTAATCAATAAATTCGTAGTTTTTTTTTTATTATTTTAAAAAGGTTATTAAAAAATTACACTTTTAAACCTCAAAATTAAGTGGGAATTTTTGAAATACCTCGGAATTAGGTGTCCTTACCTTAGCGGAAAAAAAAGTAAAATGTCAGCACTAAAATTTATTTATAAAAAAGTAAGTGGATATTTAATGAAAAGCAGCAAAAACTGTTAGCGACACGATCAAAATAATAATTTACACTCATAATTTGATTTTTCCGTAATATTAAATATTGTAAACACTGTGATACCTTCTTTATACGTCTAAATTATTTTAATAATATTTTAAAGAAAGACTCTCCGTCCATAATAATATAGATTGTGACTAAAAGTGGTACAAGTAAACATACTTGTGATACACCCAAAATTTAAGACAAATGTTTTTGATGCAAAAATTACGTGTTTTATTAGCAGCTTAAAATTAATATAAAATAGGTTTTCGTATTTTTGGAGGTTTCTTCTTATCCTAGCGTTTATTATATAGTAGGTAATAGCGTTTTACCCGGATTTGAACGGGTGGACAACCTTCAGTCCGTGTTATACCACATTTTCAATTCAATGTAATTATTATCTGTATTGTGAATTCACGAGGTATATTAATTGAATACTTGATTGAAAACCACTTTAATATAGTAGATGGATGACAACAATGTTGAGTACACTGTTGTCATCCATCACCATAATGATATTTTCAAATATAAAGCGCTTGTATAAAAAACACTGTTTTTTATATAAAAAACACGTATTAAGACAGAAATTTCTTTAAGTAGGGACTGAATAAATTAATAACCGACTAGTTATTACATGGATCTCACAACTTTTTACCGTAGAACAGTTGTTCTACGAGTTGCGAGACTTGTTTTTTTTACAAGTATTGCTTTTGATGGGATTATAAATTTACAATTACTCTACTACTAAAGCGCCAAAGGAAAAATTGGCGCTTTAGTAGTTTTGGCTTTTCAGTGAAGATTTTTTGTTCTCACAAAGTCATTTGCAAATCGACAAACTCAAATATTAATGACAACTGTCAAAGCAACATGTCACTCCAAAATCTTACATAAAATTACTTTTTATTTGCACATGAACTCTATTTATTGTAGAAAATGTTTATTGAAATACTTCCCAGGCATTTAGTAGATAGATATATATCTCAAATATTTCTGAAATATCTCCTTCAACATGCATGATACGATCTGGATCGTGAAATCTAACGACCATAAGTTGCCTTCGATAAACGCCGCTGTCGTGAAAATACGGTGACCTGGAGGCTGTATTTCTTTTAAAAGGCTTAAATTGTAGAGGACTTAGGAGGAAAAATAAAATTTTATAAGCGATTTACGATTTTATTCAAAAAATCTTAATTTAAAATGTGGTCATAGCTGAAAACCTTAATGTGTATATAGATTATTACTATAATATATAGAATTATTTAGATTATTATTATTCTACAATTTTTGTTAGAATTAATTTTATGATTAAACTTACTATTTTGCAGAAAATAGCGAAAAACTCCATTTTGGTAACCTTTGACTCCAAATAAATCTTTCCAGGGGCTATTAATCTTACCAATTTCCAGCATAGTGCGAATTATTGCAATCAATATCTAAATTGACCGGACTCAATATGTATTTGACGGAAAGTACGAGTCATCAAATAATTAGTTTACTTTGTAACAAGTGAAATAATATGTCATAATACTTACTGAGGAAATACATAATTATGTAGATTATGAAGACCCTCCTAGGTTATATATAATATTATGCAAGCTAATATAATAAAGCAACACAAAAGTGAAAAATATATACATGTATCTGTTTCGTCTGTGTTTGTCAAAGCCGCCGAATCTATTTAGGTAAAAAGGTCTAGCCATTTTTCCGTACAAAAACTGGCTTCTTCTTTGCTAGTAGTGTCATTGTTATAATATCTGCTACAACGATAGGTTACATTAGGATACATCTATTCCAAAAAGTGCGATATTTGAATAACAACTATCAGATACGCCGTTAAGACACTTATAAACTTAAGAATCAACTTAATATCTATTGACAGCATGTCATAAGCGGCCATCTTTAATGGCCATATTTCGATCAATTCCATAAAAACTTTGGCTTGAATTCTCATCGTTTGAGGCAAATCGTAATCCATGACGAATTCGTTGAGATATATTTTTGTTTTCTTGCGTTCTAAAGTAATCGCATCACATACGTAAGACATATGAACTATATTTATTAAATCGTACATTGATTGCATCACGATCCCTAACAATACAGCCGGATTTGATGAAGACTGGTAGTGGTATAAAGAAGTCCATAATACAGTTACTATATAAGTAAATGTGGTTACGAGAGACATCATGTTTTGGTATTCAAAAATCTCATTAACTTCTTCTAACGCTTCTCCGATGATTTCATACGCTGAAGCGAGGTGTAGAACTTTATTATTTCTACTAGAAGCCCGTCCTATATAATTCAAATGATTATAAAAGTCTCCACTCAATACTCTTTTATTAACGAGAAAAACGTCTTTTTTATTTCCTAATTTGAGAAAATTACGTAAATGCTTGTTCAGTTCGTTTAATCTTCCAGTCAAGGTATTAATAAATGTGTAAAAAGAAATGGATTCCAGCCGGAGGCGAACATAAATTCCATCGTAAAATATTACAAAAAATACAGTTTCATTGTTGTATTCTATGAAAAATGTAGGTATATACAAAATAACGTAACTAATCACAAATACAAATAACAAAATATATAGATTTCTTCGGAATTTGTTAAAAAAATGTTTTTTAGTCGATATTTTTAAAATATGATCTATTCGTGCTAGAGATTTAATAAGTTGTACATATTTATCACTTAAACATATAATTAGGAGAGTTAATATTATGAACTGCATTAAAACTAGCGCAAACGGCGCGTTGCCTATGAAATCTATAATGTTTTTTTTACCAAAGACATTTATTGATAAGAATTTACGTATGAGGTAGATGCAACATGGTATTGTAAGTGCAAATAAAAGGAAAATCCCATAGTACTTCATAATTTTGCTTCTCAGTGTTGCACGGTCCGTCATCATGCGAAATCTAGATATTCCGTAAAAATTTTCCATCTTCAGTAATGGATTAAGCGATTGAAGAATTTTTTGAATTCCAACATTTTCGTAATTATTGTCGTCCATTTTTTCTTTTGTCTTACGATCCTTAAGTATTATTTTCTATACGAATTGAAAGTACAAACTTGTGAAGCTAGTGCTTTGGACAAAAATCAAACATCCAATAAAAATAATAGTCCTTTACAGCGCCGCTATAATAATTTTTATTACCGTAGTTACATTACTGTCTTTTATATTTGGACTTATTACAGTACCACTTAAATTAATAAAATTGTATCAATAAATGATTAAGAGAAGTACGTTTTATTTTACTACTTTGTAATATAATGTTCTCAATACATATTTTTACTATTTAATACTTTTATTTTCTTTACAATATTTTAAAGGTACAAAGAGGTAAAATATTTTGTAAGTTAGTGTCAATTAAAATGTTTTATTTTTAAATGGCACTGACTGTAAGACGTAGACTTTTTTGAGTTTATTTTTAAAATTGGTTTCTATATATTTTTATATATAATAACGGTTTCTAACTATAAATAACTAACTAAAATAAGGTAACTATAAATAATAACGGTTTCAGGTTACTACTAGGACTGCCAAAATATTGCAGTGCATCAAATATGTTTGTACAAGCAAGGGTTGATGATTTTTACGCAGTGATCAGAAAAAAGACAGCTTCACTGCTTGCCCGAATAAGAACCAGTC
>DVRM01000333.1:0-10731 GCA_018232405.1 Junonia genoveva | reverse complement strand
GCTCCATACCGCATTTGTACATCTGCAGGTTTGATTCAGCACAAACGAAATATCTAAGTCAAAACGGGCAAACATTAATATCTGAACCTGACAAATTGAATTACGAAACTATTATTATAACTATTACAAAAAAAAAACTCGATATATCGATATATTTACTATGTTATATGGTCTACAAAGAATCTTTTCCATTACAGCTATCAATTGAATATACCGTTGGGCGTCTTATCCATGTGACCAGAAGATCACAGCACTTAACTTCTGATTGGTGGCTACAGTGTATCGTGTGTCTGACAGCGGCGCAAAATAAATCATCTATAAGACGCTAATATTATCTACTATATATTTCTTTCGATACGTTCGAATAACACAAGTCCTTTCTCTTAAACTTTTGTTTCAGAACAGACAAACTATATAAAGATAACCTAACTTATGATATATGACGTCAAAACTTTTGGGTCTGTTTCAAAAATGTCACTTACCGCATGTGAGTCATGCCAGACCAAAGCAAGGTCGTCGTCCACGGTGTTCGGTCTCTCCTCCGGCGTTTCAGGGACGTTGACGTTGCTCCATGACGTCACATCGCTCGTTCCGACCGAGTTGCTCTCAGGCGACACGTCGTACTCCTGTGCCGGCGTCTCCGTGCCGTAGAATATTAGCTTCCACTCCGTCAGCGGCCCGGCTATACAAACAAACTACCCGTTCTATTACTGTTTTAATGAGATCTCTTGTTAAAATGTACTCATACTTTGTAGAAATGTTATGTGCGGTGAAAATTGTTTTGTCGAATTTTAATGAAAGACTTTTCTATATGTTGAAAGTATTCTGAACGTCACGATCTTTTCACTTCCGTAATTAAAAGGATGAATAGTGGTATACATTTTCAAAGCGTTTTATCAACTGTGAAATAAAAAATATAATACCATAGAAAATGTTGAGAGATTTTTAAAATACATTTCAATGACAATGTAATTAAAAGGTAAAATAATATTAAATCAACTTAATGCACTACCTACTTAATCTAAATCTTAAAATTAGGTTGTTTGGCATCTATCTACAGTTGGTTTACTATTAAAATAGGAGAAATTCACAAACTCAAAGCTTTTTAATACAAGCAAAATTGTTATTGTTTGTCGGAAAATTATCATTAATAGTAAGCCCAATACAGAGTATAAGGTAAATAAATATAATGAAAGGAAACAAAATAGTAAACAAAAATAAAACAACAGAAAGTCACTGTCTGAACTGCCATAAATCGTAAGTGAAAAATTAAATTCCAACGTAACATTTCTATGAAATTTCTGTCTGCTACAAAATAAAATGTAAACAACGCAAACACACGACATGCAAAGAGCAGGTCTGGAACAAAGGTAATTGACGTGCAAGCTTAAACTAGGCGGCGACCAAATAAATAAAACACGCGCAAAACGAATCAACGGACATGCACAAGGTACCATTGGCTTGCAGCGGCGCCGGGTATATGCGTTGGATTTTCGGATACTTCTGGAACAGACTCGACATCTTACGCCCTCTGACGTCGGACAATGGATCTGTCAAATCGCCTCGCAAATTGAGGCTCAAATCCGCCGTGGTCGAGGTCGTCGTCCGTGACGTCGTACTCTCTATTGGCGATCGTGTCGCCGGCCGACCCTGTTTCCTCTGCGAATTCCTATTAGGATTCTTTGAATTTTTATTCTTTTTCCGTTTCACCAATCCCACGGTATATTGTGTAGGCACGATATGAACGGCCTTCCCTCTGTTGTTTTTTCGTCCGGCCTGCAATACTACGGGGCGAGTTCCATTGCTCCTGTTTCTTATTATTGGACTTCTGAACGGTACAGGATCGTTTTTTGTTGCCGGTGTGCTTGTTCCGTATAAAGTCAATGACCAGTCTTGTAATGTCGCCCGACCTAAGGTATCGAAAGTGTACAATATTTGTGAGTCCTATGGGTTTCGGTAAGCGTTAAGTGAAAACTTTTACAAACTTTATTGGAGTGAGCAAACATTTAGTTTTCAGTCAGTTCCGATTTATGGGCTTCTTTCTAGACTTTTGATATTAGTAAAGTTGAGAATCTCTCGTGAATAAAGTTTTCTTGTTAAAAGCAAATGTTATTGAGTTTTATGTTAATTTTTGCTTTTGTTTAAGGACATATTTTATGTCGCCTTTATTTTAACATATTAGAACTAAATCTAAAATCAGAATAAAGATTTCCCTTTCATAAATTAGATACTAATTTATATTCAAGGAAAAACAAAATTACACTTTTAAATATACATACTTTACGTAGAAATATAATATAATGCACGGACCAATAGCTATACAATGGAAAATCGAGTAGCAATCTGAAGGTCTTGTGTTGTGAAGATAAGCTGCATTTTATCACTTATATCGGAAACCGTCCCGTGAAGTGCTCTCAGCGACGGTCAACTCCCCTTGAGTATGTAAACTTTCATGAGAAAGTATAGCCAACGACAAAGGCTATGCTATCGCATGCATTGAATAACACGATGAATAAAATATCACGCTGAGAAATACTGTTTTGTTTGAAAATCTTTTGCATGGTTTTGCTTTTACTTTAACACGGGAAACGTATCAGTTTCGCTTGCAATACTACACCTATTTACCCCATTATTCTAACAATCATATTTAAATCCTCAAAAGTAAGGTTAGTTAGCTCATTGCATTTTCAATGTTAGTCTCACAGTTACCCTGCTAATTTTCACTCATTAAACATTCCACTTACCCATATATCTTCCTTCGTTCGAGACCTCAAGCTGCCAGACTCCAAGCGGCGACTCTCCCCACATATGCACCGACATGAACGGCCAGGAGTTGAAGCCAGCGCGGGAGGAATCATGCGGTCTGTTAGAAAATTAGCCGAATAAGAGCCCGTTCCCACTTGTCGTATGTCGGGTCCGTTTTAATCGGATGTTCCAGCGGCAGAACATTTTATATGGAGCTTGTCACTTGTCGTCCGATTAAAAATCGTAGATGTGTATAGAAACGCCGAAATTCGATTAAAATGTCCGACACACAACAAGTGGGAATGGGCTCTAATTACATTACCCCGGAGGTACGCCATTTAATGCTACATTTAAGTACTACCCTAATTAGGCGTATAACTTTGAAACAGCGTCATTTGTTATGTGGTGCACTTTTAACTATTTGACTTTGGCACTTAAGTAATAATAAAAATAATTTTCTGGCTGCACTAGTTTTTGGAACTAGTATGTACCTATATATTACAATTTTGTTTAAATAAATATAAATATGATTATTAAAACATTTAAATACCTAAATAATTAAAGTCCCGTATAAGTTACCTAACATACAAATTAATGGAATACACATTTTTAATTTTATATGTGAAATAAAACTATTTTATTACGATCTGCCTACTTTGGTAGATATTTACTTACGTAGAAATTTTATTTAATTAAAATATAGTTTTATTAACATGTCTTCATTATTTAAATCCATAAATTAAAAACGAATGTAATAATTTAATAATAATCTCTACAGACGCGCCCACACCGCAGGAATATCACAATTACAACCGCAAAGTAAAATAAATGTCTAATGTACATCCGTACGAAGATCTACATTGATATACTTTTTAAATTGTCACCACGTAACAATGACTCCTATGTTAAAGGTATTAAGATCTAAAATCGTGTACATCAAAGTTGCAAAGAACATTGTGCAGAGACCGAGTGAAATGAGGTTTTATTGCTACGTATGCTGTTTCAGAGTGATAAAGTGCGCCACTGACTGCCTCGAAGTTCAGTAATTGCGCTGTAAGTTAGTCGAATGGTACGGAGTAAGATGTATCGCATGCGATATCACGCCTCAGCATTACGTACTGTCATAAAGTCTTAGCTGTATGAAATCGTAAATGTGTTTTATATGTGGGTAGTTTGTAAATAAACAGCCGCATAAGATGCCATATGTGTAAAAGGGTATTTAAGTAATAGTTTTATTGTCATTTTGTCTGACAGACCCATTCGTACTGAGATGTTTATTAAAATTAAATATAGTAAAAATATCTTTTTTTTTATATAAAAATGTCGGTTTCCGTATTTATCATGTACCTATTCCAGGTGAGAGCGAATATTTTAGAATACATGAATACGTTAACAGTTTCATGTTTGCAAAATAATTTCATCATTTCTTTTTTCACCGTCGACGGATTATTATTATGGAATGCTGGTGTAGACGGGATAGATGAATAATTTAGAAGACAGGCTACCAACATTTTAAATAACTTATAATGAATGACCAGTGGCTTTAAAAGGGTGAGTCCAATGGGACCAATTAAGTCAAATTCTACTTAAATATCTAATAGTTATTCATATTTACTACACTGTCCTCCCTTAATTTGTAACGTCGGCCACAAATTAACACAATAATAAGCTAAATACTGCGGTTACTAAAACACTTAGGCAGCGCATAATTTCATAATTACTTTATGTTAACATCATAAACCTGACTATAAACTGTATTTGCGTACACACTATATTTGTATATACCTAAATATTGCTCGGAGTTTATAAGCAGACTATCAAATTGTTCGCTGCCAGACGTATCAGTCATATTATCGACACTGTATAGCAAATCTTTACAGTACTCCAACGCCTTTGATGTTAGGAGATGAAGACATTTGTGTAGGTATTTACGCAAGTAAGCAAGGGTTGTTACAAATTTAAAAGGTTATCTAAAATAGCAATTAAATTAGACGAAGGGAATTGAAACTGTTTCATAATATCATAGGGTATTAAATGACCCACCTGGGAGCCAGCAGCGTGACCCTGGTGCCGGCGGGCGAGGTGAGCGCGATGCGCAGGTCGCCGCGCCTGGCCGCGGACAGCGACACGCGCGCCTGCACGTGCTCCAGGTAGTTCACGCCGGGGCACGCGCCTACTTCCAACTAGGAGTGAAATGTTGATTCAAATTAATTAAATAGTAGAGTAGACTTCTGCTATGACGGAAAAGGTTATGGAGCTTAATTGAGCCAACACGCTGCTCTATTGCGGGTTGGCGGATATAGGTACATTTGCCAGAAATTGTTTCCGAAAAGTAAAAAACGTGACACAGCCTGTACATATCCCACTGCTGGGCATAGGCCTCTCCTCCTGTTAGGGAGAAGGTATGGAGCTTAATCCACCATGCTGCTCTACTGCGGATTGGTGGATATACATGAGTTAGAATTTCTTCCGACACATGCAGGTTTTCTCACGATGTTTTCCTTCACCGCCGAGCTCGAGATGAATTTAAACACAAATTTAGCACTTGAAAATCCAGCGGTGCTAGCCAGGGTTTGAACCTTTGATGAATTTATATAAAGAAATAAATATTACAACCATAACATAACATGATCATAAGCTTAACTTTTCGATATTTAAGGAATTTACTGATTTTTAACAATTTTAAAGAGCTATCAACAATAATATATTTCCGCTAAAACTAAATTATTTTATTTTGATCTATGGTACTATCTTTGTATTTTTGAATATATAAATAGTACCTGTTATAAATCCATAGAACACTTAGCATCGAAACAATAAATGGCGCATAACTTTGAAGCGATTCTAGAGTGGAATTACAACTATTCCTTTAGATGACGAAAGCACAATCCTTTTTCAGTTGTGTCAAATATATTGCTAATAGCAAATCGATTGTAGCTATCGTTAAGTAGAACAAAAATTTCATTCAAGTGTAACAAAACGCAAAAAGAAAGAAGAAAGAAATGACGGAGTTTAAGGAAGGAATAAGAAACGAACAGAGGAGTATGAAGGAGTTTCTTTGATGAGCTAGATGGCTTACCACACTGTTTATGAAGTTATCTTTTTCTTCTTGCCTTGGTTCCCCTTTATGTGTTGTCGGCACAACATCTTCCTTTCCATTCTCGTCTATCAGCCGCCATCTCAACAGGCAATCTATTTTTGCTCATTTTGAAGTGACAAATTTTTGTAAGCTTGGCAAAATATTTTTGATTAAAAACATCGATTTATCATTTCAAAATACTTCTATTTTAATAAGTATGTGTATTCGTAAAGTTTCCCATTTACCTTTCAAAACATAAACATGATTAGGAATTCACTAAAATCCAGTCCCTAATAGTCGGCTGTTCGTCGGAATTCCTCATAGGCCATTTGTTCCTGCCATTTGAACCGGAAGGGCTCGGTGCGACCCGATTCTCAACTGGAACCGCCATCAGTATAGGCAAATGTATCCATTAAAGACATTTACCTGTAGTTCGGTACATTTGGTATTGGTTTTTGTATTTACTCTATGGTTACCAGTTGGAATGTATGTATGTGCGTATTTGTTAACTACTATTTCTAGTTAATGGATGTTTTTGAATTACAATTTAGCATACTTAAATTACAACCCCCAGGACTAATTACTATCGCTATCAATAAAAATAACATTTTAACAATTAGGCGTCTTACAAAAATCAGGAATGAACAGTATGTTTATTTGTAAGGTTTGATGAAAATACTTTTAAACAGTTAGTTGACAGCTCCCGGAATTGACAAATATTCATTACCATAACTGAAGTCGCAGGCAAAAAGCTAATGCGAATATAAATAAGGATATTAACAATATCTAAGCGTTTTATTTAGATTTACGTTTAACACTGGGCAATAAACATAAGGAGACGTTTGGTGAAAAACAAAATATTTAAATTCTGCAAACGTTACTTTTATATTTGTAATGCGAATTGTAATGTTTTAGGGTTCATAAAAATGGGCATTAAAGTGTTTAGAGAAGATAAATATGACAGAGAACAATGCGCTTCTGAAATAATTTGACTGTAATAAAACAAGGGAGACGTGGCCGTTTGGATTAAATAACCGCACATTTATGCTGCTTGTTGTGACTAATACTAAACTACTATACTTAAATCTCTTTTCGCTGTACTAAATAATTAATACAAAAGACATCGTTGGAACTAATGTAGCTAAAGTTGCTACAGTTGTTGTTATTTAGTTTTAATCTCACTATTTTTGTCATGGACAAGTCGAAGTCCACGCAGATGATGCCGCGGGAAAAAGCCAGTTCAAAAGGAATTTACCATGAATATCCTACATTAAATTCATTACAAAATAACTCAGCATAAACAAATAGTAATTACACCATTGACTAATCATTATCTTGAAATGTTACCGTTATATCGTCCTGTCAATTAGACGTAAGGTCTAGAGCTATTAAGGGGGTATGCAGAAACAGGCTCGTAAAGTTTTTGCTTTAGAATGTGATGCAACCGATAATACCGGTTTACGTTCGATCGGCTCCCCGACGTCTGGCGGAGATGCTCTAGTCAATGGACTTAAAATGTTTGCATTGAATTGGTTAACCTCGAGATATCTGATTCTCATCTATCATAGATAGTTTCTTATTGCGAGATATTTTGCGAATTATCTTTTGTCGTTCAAGAGAAATTGTTTAGCGTTATCGGTTCTATATTAATCGTTTTGATGTTTAGATTACGTTGTAAGTATTTGTTATTTTGATAAAGTATCAACATTTGTTTTATTGCTCTACTGTTATAAAATATATTTGGTTTTAGGATCGTAAACTAGAACTAATCGTAAAGCGGTTATTCTTGCTTAAAACGCTGCGCCGCTATTTTTCTTGAGAATAACCTTTGACGATAAAACATCGCAATAATAAGTTAAAAATCGAGATTGCTCCCTAAGAATAGATTCCGATAAAAGATGCTTCTGTTTCGCAAATGTCGACACCATAACAAGCGAACTGTTCTCACGGTAGCTCTCGAGAGACGAACGGAGAAAGCCTTATCTTACGTATCGGAGCGCGAACAATGTGAAGAGCATACCGGTGCTTATCAACTTCGGTCAATCTAGTGCTCATTCGACTTTCACTCAGCGAATTGTCTATAACACCACTTTGTTTGCACCCGTCTTATTAGCACTCGGAAACCGCTAAGGTTTCACCGAGATTAGTAGCTCGCTCCGACGACTCGTTTTCAATATACACACCGAACGCATTTCCACAAACGTGAACGACCGTCGAGTTTCGTATTGTTTACGAAATGAGAAAAGGACATCCATCAGGCGAGAGGCGGAGGTTTTTTAGCGTTTAATATTCAATAACACATCCATAAGCGTGTATTGTGTTGGGAGTTATGCCCGTTCGGGAGACGATGGTCGCGCATGTTAAGCTAGTCGTGATTTAGTGCAGGGCCGGGCTCAGCCCACGGCCCTAATTACAAAGTGTAATGAGATGACGCCCGCGCCCGCTGCGGCGAACCGCCCGCGCCTCTGCCTCACAGAAAGCCAGAGTGCAATCTCACTGACATCGATAAGCGTGTTCACACATCAACCGTGTATTATCTTGAAACGCTTAATTAAATAAATTAACTACCGTTGGTGCGGAATTTCAATAAGGATAATGATTGGGTATCAATGTCTGATACTGGTTCTGGTAAAACAAATTAGCCAAATAAGATTTTAATCAAAACAGCACTTAACTTTTCAATGAGTAATACCCATATTTATAAATCTATTCCATGCTGAGTCATAAAACGAAACTAGAAAAACTTCTATGTTCTCTTCACACATATTACGAGATTCGTTTATGTGGTAAGAGCCGAGATGGTAACAGCCTGCAATGAAAAGGTACTTAGAAAAATCTCTTGTTTCTGGCGTTTGAACTTTTTACTCATATCGGTTACATAAAGTTGTAATCGTCTGTCAGCCTCAAAAATCTGTCTGCAAGTGCCCTTAAAGAATATTCAAATTTAGATCGACAATATAAACGTGACACGATCCGCTATACACCCACTAAAACATGCGACACGAATGCTCCAACAACGAGCGATAGTTTCCAATCCGGACAACTGATACTCATAATCTAAGGAGAAGATCGGAGATAAGGCGCTTAACTCGACGAACTTAAAAAATATACAAGCTTAGACGATTACGCATCAATTGTTTCATTGTTCCGCTGTTTATGCTCTTGTTCGTCAAATTGGTAACTGTTCTTTTGAAATTCTTCAGCCATTTAATTTTTATTTTTAGTGGGAGAATATTGTTTTATTTTACGGCATTGATTGAAGTACTCTTGTGTAAAACACAAGTATAATTAATTAATTCATGTATAATATGCGAATTTCTTCACCAACCCATAAATAATATTTCCACGACTAATACTTAAACCGTCCATCTTTCGCTAAATTAATAACATTATCTGAAAACATTGATAATGTTTTTAATTTTCCTTGACGTAGACCCATAATTTAAAAATCTTATCTTAAAAAATATCACGAGCTAATAACTTTTTGTTATTTCAATACTTAGCTTCTGAAAAGAATGTGAGACAAATCGAAATGACTTATATTGTTCGTTTTTCTACCTTAACTTTTCTGTGGGAATCCCGCCAGCTGGTCTAAATGGAACGTCTGCGTCTAACGTCCCCGCATCACATCCGATGTCGTCAGAACAACGACCGCACTTTATTAAGTGATTTCACTTAGGGTCAGATTTCCCTCGAACATACGGATCGAATTCATCCCTAAAGCATTTAAAATAATCAACCTTTAGATTTAGACTTCGCTAAATGTTTCTGACTTCTAAACAACCTTGTGATTCATTTATAAAAATCAAAATACTAAAAAAGTAATGTGTGTAACGTAATAATTATGCAAATCCATTAATCTCTGCCAAGTTATTGTTTTCAAAATATAAGTCATGGTCTTTTTGTAAATTTGAAGTAATAATAAATCATTTTAGAATGCCTCAACACTTTGCCAAGGAGTGATAATTTTCAGTATTTCGATTACGAATTCGCTGTCGTAAATTAAAATGGTTTCCAATACCGTTGGGATGATTGAAGATGCTATGATTAGATTTCACCATTGTTCATGAGACACTTGACAATCTTGTGTTTAATTTCACAGACTGATGTTTCCTTATTTCGTACGGAACAGCCCATAGCTTTTTATATGGCATCATTCGACTGTTAATAGAAATCAAACATGGATGATTTACCATGCGATTAAAATTTTTTGCCACTCACCGAAATATGAAACTACGAAATTATTGCGATGGAATTGATTGCAAATCACTTCTTACGAATACAGACGCACGATTTACGATTTTGTTATAATAACGGTAGCTTTTTGCTGGTGATCGCAAATGAATTTTTTGCTCCGCTCGAAAGTTGAGCAGTAATCGACACTCGATTAATGGTCCCGGCAACGCTGCAAGGGTATTTGTTGCTAAGCCAGCGGACGCGATTAATGTTTTAGGCTCGCGTCTCGAGGAGCAGGATGTTGTCCAGGAAACTGTTCCTATTGTATGCCAACTTTATGTTCCAACTTTGTCTGGACGAAAATACTTGTGGGAGAAACTGTTGTAACATTTCATATCTAAATATAATAAAGTAACAAATATTGCTGAATAACGAATTTAATTTTAAGATGATTTAAAATATTTTAATGTGCAATGATTTGCTAAAAATGTCTGAATCATCAGGTATATTTGGTATTCGTGGAAGTTTAATCTAAATGTCTGTTCATAACGTGTCTTCAACTAGACGGTCCCTGCGGCTTCGTCTGAGTTAAATTTCGGTACTTGTCTGATTGATTAACGGTCATGGTTATTGTTCGATTTTGTTGGCATGATCAACCTTTAATAAACTTGCTATCTCATTAAAAAAAAATCTAGTCATTTAATAGTAGTTATTAATATATTAGTAGTAGC
>DVRM01000332.1:0-10733 GCA_018232405.1 Junonia genoveva | reverse complement strand
ATCGCAGGGGGTTTTAGTGAATGCAATCCACAAAAACCCGGTCCCCCCCCCAGGAGTGGGGTATCTATAAAAATTTACCCTGCGTCAAAAAAAAAAAAAAAAAAAGATATCTATCAATGTTTCTTTATCTACAACTAAAGAAAGATATTGTATGTCAATGCTTTCGTAGTTTTTAAAACAAATACCTATGAAAATTTCCCCAGTTCGATGTAAATCAAGCATACGTGACTGCACTCATGTAATAATAAAATCCATACTCTACTGTTTTCTGCTAATATTGCGTCAACCATCGATCGCTACGGGTAACTTGTTTGCTTATCACTTTATGATGTTATGGTAAAGCAAAATAAAGTACTTTTTTCATATTATATTAATAATATTTAAATCGGTTCAAAATATTAATTACACGGTTAATTTTATTTTACTTCATACCTTCGATTACATTATATTATAGTCAATGTATACCTGGCACAAAATGTAAGTAATAATGGAATAAATTTCGTAAAATATTACAATTAGAGACCTATCTTTTCTCAAAATACAGGTGTTGTTTGAATTACATTACAATAATCCTATCCAGATTAAAACATTAACCACCATAACAAGACTGTAAGACATAACAAGTTAAATGTAGTGTTTAGTCTAAGTAAACAACGAGAACAAATATTATACTTAGGAGATACAAGTTATAAATAACTTTTGCAAAGTTTGCATTATGTAAAATGAGGTAATTATTCTAGGCAAAATGTATTATGTAACTAAAAAGTAAAAACACATTAGTAGCTGAAAATCGGCCGTGAGCATCATCGATATTGGTATAATAAAATTTAAAGGCACATATTTTTATAGTTCTATTACAGGCATTCATTTTAATGCCTTGTACATTCCATTAATTTGTTTAATATACGTAATAACAATTTAAATTTAGGCTTTTAGAGCGAGCGACTATCTCTTTGGACCTTAGACAAGAACTTGCTTTGTTTTTTTTTGTGTATAATGATGATATTATAATTATTTCATAATGTGTGACCTACTCCGAAACGAGAACGCAATTACACCTTTAAATAACAATTTGATAACAATATAATATAATATAGTGATTTCCGGATCTGTTTCTCACAAATCTGTTACAAGTAAATACATTGTTTAATACGCATATAATTATATTTAAATTATATAGTTCTCTCACGTACCTACCTACATTTTTCTAGACAAATATCAATAAAAAATATCATAGATTATAGTAATATAGTCGGATTATAGTTATAGCTACCTAGAAATCAATTTAATATTCTGCAAAATCCGTCATAAATTTAATGGAACATAGTATTATCATATCGTCGTTATCAGCAATATCAGTACTTCAACACGTCCCGATAGTGTCACAAAGTCTACAGAACCGCTTTCTACATCCAGTCATGTAAATAAATGACGAAATTAAAAAAAATGTATAGAAATGCTATAATTTTTAATATCTGTACAAAATAATGTTTGCCAAAATACTTTTAAGGGCTTAACCTTAGTTAATATAGCGTAATAATGTTGTTTATGCTTAGTAAATATTTAATTATTATAAGGCCATTGGTTTCTTAATACCTAAATTATTTTGCCTTACGAATTTTCTAACACAAATTCGACTTTGATTGCCGTTCGTTTTCTATGTTGTAAGTTCGATTGGTAAAATTTTACTTGT
This sequence comes from Junonia genoveva, assembly GCA_018232405.1. NCBI lineage: Eukaryota > Metazoa > Arthropoda > Insecta > Lepidoptera > Nymphalidae > Junonia > Junonia genoveva. The sequence goes on along the minus strand of DVRM01000332.1, from coordinate 9,040 downwards.
ATATAAGAAAAGACCTTGTATGTAGTAGCATAAATAGCCATATAGCACTTACAATAAAAATAAATACTAATAGTTTTAATAAATACTAATACATTTTCATATTATTTATTTAAGGATGTCGTTGCCGTTGAAGTTAACAAAAATATTTACTTTACGTTACGTAACAACTTTATCAAAGCGCTGTCGAAAATTAAATAAAGTGTGTATGTGTATAAAGTTTCGTATGTACGTTTAAACCGTGGAGCTGTTATGAGCTGTGGGAGAGATGACATCTGGCGATATTGTCAACGCGATATTATTATTTGTTACCGAATAACGTCACTATTTCTGGATGTGACATATTAACATGTGTTATGACGTTATGAGAACGTTTATTAGGGGTTATTACTTCTTATTTATTTGTATTGTTATTGCCGTGTTAATTGCTAATGTATGAGAATGTACTCATATTAAGTTATTGTCTATGTCCATGTGGGTAGATGAAAATAATATTTAAATTTATCTGTAAGCTTTTCTAATAAGATGTTTCTTTTGTTTACAGGTAAGCGTGACTTTTTGTATACAGCGACATAAGTACGAGGTAACTTTAAACTAACAATTACGGGCTTAAGAAAACAAAATTTGTTAACCCTTCAAATAACACTTATTATTCTGACTCGAGAGATTAATTTAGCTCTGTATCTAATCGACAGTTTAAATGTAGTTTCTATGAAAAGTACGTAGAGTTTATTTTCGTTTACATTGCTCCACGCTAAGACCAATTAATTTGGTCGTCTCGTCTCATTACGATGACATTTTTACAGATCACTCTCATAGCCTAGTGTAATTAAGAAATATTATAATTTAGTATACGGATATAAGTTTTATATACGAATAGTAAATAAAGACTTTTCCTGTTAAATATATAACGATATTTGATAGATATAAATTGCCAGTTTGTTTTATCGTAATTTTTTCATCCTGTGGTAGCATACTCAATATAAACAATTGTAATTCGTAAGTTAGACTTCCATTACACTGCTTGACCTATGCTAATCTTTACTACCACTATAAGATACAGGTTTGTTTCAAAATCAAACAATCACACACAGGAGTTCTCGTGGCTAATGATATCTCTACATTTTTCAATTCCACGTTGATTTAGGGCGTCATTAAGAATGATAGACATTCAGGAATGTACATAGAAGCAATTTCATAAACATCTATTTCTTATCTATTAGATTTTACATGTTTACATTTTCCTCCGACCAACAATGTCCTATTACATACTGACAGACATTATAATAATTTTCAATTAAAACGCTACATATCCGATCAGATAGCAGCACGGCGACATTCATATTTTATTCCGAGAGCTATCGAGATTGGCCCCGAGCGATAACCGGGAAAAGTGTTCGTTCAATGCGTTATTTACAATTTTGTTGTCATTCTCTAATTATACATTAATTTCAATCGCGAGTTTCATAATCACATCATTAGCCTAACCACCATATTCAATTGAACGGTGTGAAGTGAAAGTGTTACACAATATATGCTCATGCGTTATAGAAATATTATTTTTTATTCGGATGATGTTTATTGGGTCTTTTGATGTAATGATTCTTTTTTTGGGTTCCGCATTGGTTGTTATTCTTACGCAACGTCTTGTATTTGTGTATAATTAGATCTTCCTAATTCAACATTCGTTAACTTTCTTACATGATTGGTGTTTACAATAATAACGGAATACGGAACATTCCTTTTTTTGATACGAAGTAAAAAAATATCCGTAGCAATATCGTTGCATGAAATGCACTTGTCTTTAATTAGTAAAATCGAACGTACAGCGAGATTCCGATTTAAACCGGACGTTGTGAAATTTTATTTGTAGCCCATTTTAGCACAAATTCTTCGAGCTACGTACAAAATATTCCATATCGAAAAGAAACAGAATAAAAAAAAAATTAACGATTTCCAAGATATGAAAATTATACGACACTTTCACCTTGACACTTAATTTCGGTTGTGTAATCAGGGCGGCATGGGTGTCATAGAAAAGTTGGTTAATAGAGTTAAACGCCGCGGGACACTGCCACGGGCAAAATAAAAATTATTTCGGGAACATATTTATAACGTCCAGGCATTTGTAGTAATTCTCACACAGAGTCTACTTGACCTAATTCCTGTATTATGTCGAAACATGTGCCGAACACACTGAAATAAATCGGCTTTCGATAAACAATCGACATGTGGGTGGTAATTACTGTGATTTCTGCACGAGTGTTTATTATTAAAAATAAATGTATAAAATTTGTGTTAATAATGGCAATTTTTGAAATAATCCATATTTTTATAGTTATTGTTGGTAGATATTTTATATCAACTTTCGGGTGTTTTCTATGTTTAGGATTAAGGATTAAAGATGTTCTGTAAGATAGATATTTATGATGTTTAATCTGCTACTACTATTTCTAGTTGATATCATTATTAATAATATACAGAACAAGCTAATTTCAACTTTATTTTCAGGAACTAAGTCGTAATACCGTCTAATCTGAACTTTAAGTCACTTAAAAAGCATCAAGCTTTGTTAGTGTTTTGGCCTTGAGCACTTAACAAATGATTATACAAATAAAGACGATGATCCTCGAGACCTTTATAATAATCAACTATACTCATAGATTTTTTTTATCATTATTGCTTAAAAATAACTATGAACATCACTGGGTTTAATTGTAAATACGTAATATTGTTACTTTTCGTTTCGGCTTGCTGTCAGTTAAAATTATAAAAAGTGAATGTTGTTCTCAAATGACAGATTACTGACTGTGGTTTTACAAAAAATCTACAACATTTGCTCATTATAAATATTTAATCTCAATCCTCTGCACATAACAACATTCTACCAACAATCAAAGTTTTATTACCGAACGCAACCGCACAGAGATGGGCATGATTTTGTAAATAATATACTATAATCGTGTAAATCGATTGTACGTTCACTTTTCAAAATACGCACGTTACAGAAACACACGAAAAATTACATAATCTATTTCGTACACAATTTACTTTGTCGGACAATATCGCCGCTTAACTAGGGCGGTCTATAAATTGTGCGCGTGAGTTGTCTAAGCTGTAAGGGGCCCAAGGTCGCTGGAAATGTTCCAGAAAATTATTAGTTTTTTTTTATTATTCATCTACATAGATCTCGGCTTTATTAGCCATGGCGTCAAGTGGTTGAATTGGTTATTTTAGTAGCCACTGACGAACGCGGTTAGTGCGTTAGTCATACCGCCTCGTTATGTCTAAGATGCGTGCAATTGTAAATATCCTTTGTTCTGTTTGTTCGTTTCCCACGTTTTTTTATTGGTTCTTATGAGTTTTATAATTTAATTTTGTAATAAACGGCTTTGTAGCGTTTTTTCTTGTTATTAAAATTAAAAGGGATGAACCGTCGTTTTTTATTTTGTAGGTCTGTTACAAACCAATATTTATCTTTCGAAACCATCTGTATTAATTTTTGTATTAAATTTGAATATTGATTTATACTTAACGACAATCATCAGTGAAAGTGGTTCCGATACGAATAAATTTTAAATATGCATATAAATGCACTTAAATTCTTTTTAATCTGTAAATTTGCATTTTAAATCTGACCTTGATGTTATAGGAAAGTGAAATTTTGCCTTTTCCTATCATTCGTCTGCGTAAAGTTGCATGTAAACAACTTTTTTCAACATCAGAAAATTAAGTTCTTAGTTTATCTATTTTTTTTTAATGTCTATTAATTACCTAGTTACTTTTTATCGGGAAAGTTTTTACGTTACTTACATGGTAATGTAAATGTTTATGTATGTATATAGTCTTATTAAACAAATAGGTATATAATGAGTCGTAGAATGTGAACATTTTTTATCATATATTAATATAGGAATATAAATAAGTTATTTCGTGTCATTACCCAATTTACATGCAAAAACCTCTTCTTTATCGGGTTGTCTGGAAGAGATGGCTACTTAGCCACAAGACCGCCCGTTGTACTACACAATAATTAGCATTTTAGATATAAGTATTTTACTGTGTGTACTTTTTTGTGGTGTACAAAAGTATAAATAAATAAATAAATAAATAAATAATAAAGCAACATAACGCCCTTTCGAATTTGGGTTCACTTAATTCTTTTTGAAGAGGACTTTGAGACTAGATGGTAACCAGGGTCTTATGATGAAGATAGGAGGTGGTCATAGGAACTCAGTGGGCGACACAACAACGTTGAGTTTAATTTGTTGCAATATTTAGATCGTTTTTGATGGGCTGTGGTTTGTTGGAGGTGAGAAAATAAGTTTATAATTTTTGGACTTAAGTTATATCTTAATCACGATACAACACGAATGAGCACCGAGCGAAGCTCGGTCGCCCCGGTACTTGTATTTTTTGATACACGTACGCTAACCAAAAAATAGCTGTACTCAAGAATAGACAAGCTATTTGCCAAGGTTTCTAAAAAAAATTAAGCCTGTAACCGTCACAGCTTTTTTTTAAATAACATTTTATGGAACTCTATGCAATATTTTGAAAAAATACTAAAATCGATATAACTTTTAAACTAAAAAAAAATCGGATTACAACTTTTGCGGTCAGAAGATGGCAAATGACCTTCACCTTGTTTGATTTGATCCACACTTACTGGGACACCCTGTATATTCTTTAACACACATATTCTAAATAAACAATTTTTTTGTAATCTAGTGTAATTTATATTAACAGGTTCGATAAAATATATTACGTTTTTTATTTGATTTAAATTGAAAATAATAAAAATTCGCTCTTCAAACACATTTTATTACTGTTAATAATCAAAAGTTTTCTTACAAGATAATATTTGAAGCACAGCACGTAAAATTTTCTAACACTAATAATTTTAAGCTCATACAAACACAAAAACATTTAATCTAAAGATATGCTTTCAGTACAAGCGCGTTAATTGGATTGCAATAATGAAATATGTTACACAATAATTGAATATCTTAACAAGCAGATGCGCATTCAAGGAAATGATCTTCCACACGTAAAACTTGAAAAGACGAGCTTCGATGTAGTCGATGAACCTTTGTGTTTCTCGAAATTTAGTTTGATCTGAAAATGTTAACGATGTTATTAAATTCTTAATGCATACAATTATATTTATAGTGTGTTTATCACTATTTCGAGCAAAACGATTACTATTTCTAAAAATATACATAATATTGACATAAATATATTGTGACGCAACTGCGAGAATGTTTATTTTGTTAGATAAACAGACATACATATATTCCTTTTGGCCATATTTAAATACTATATATCGTATATCGAAACTTACTACAGAATCGAAAGCGTGTTTAATATTTTCAGTAGAGTCGATCAATAACTTATACAAGTGTAGGAAATACGTTGAATTAAATCGATCGTGCCTTATGAGACCTCTTAGTACTAATAAAAGTGAATGTAAAACATGATAATTGGGTAGTCCAAAGATAAATAAGTAAATAGGAACAAAATAATTGCGAAATCAAAATATCCAGTGTATGATTTGATATACATAACTGTTGGTATAACTTTTAGAACGTAAAACACAACACAATATGTCATTATTTCAATATCTAAGCGGTAATATTTTGAATCCACGCCAAGTTTGGTATCAAGCGAATGCAAGTTTTTTAAAAACATTTAAAATTACTTAGATTTTTGCTTGAACATTAAAATAAAAATATGAGAATAGTTTTCAATCAGACATTTAGTAAACCATGCTATATATGGAAACAATGATTCGTTATAAATAATATTGATGAAACATATGATAGTGATTGAAAAAGAAACAACAGTTGAACATAATCGTATACATTTTTTATGTCCAAGTGATTTGTAAGTGACGAATCCAAAATCCAAGGAAAATATAGCTTGAATGCAATAGAAAAATATTTTTCAGTTTTTCGATATAGGACTATTATTGTCACCGTCCAAGGTATCATGTCTGGTTTCATGTCATCAGTTTTAATATGATTGCTTTAAACCTAGATTGGTCTAATAAGAATATAATATATGTACTTTGTGTTTTCTAATCTAGCTATTGGAAAATATGATTTGATGCCTTTTTATCTAGGGTATACTTTTGATGATAACTAATGATGTGGCACGGTCAAAGTTTATATAACAAATAAGAATGACAGAGCAATTTTCCATATAATGTATATTAAAATACCATAGCCTGCATTATTAGCCCTTAACACTAAAACTACCAAGTAGTGGTCAAATCGACCGTTTTCAAATTAATTTAAACCTTACATATTTATATATTTTAAACTACCACACTACATACCGTTATCACACTATGTGACAATGATTAGAATATCTTTATAATATTTATCTTATTCATATTTTACTTTAAGTCTATTATGCTACTTTTCGTGAAAAATGTTATGTGTTGTTTTAATTTGCTTGAACTATCAATTATTCTTACTTACTTACTTACTCCGATGGCTCAGCGACCCAAAGTGTGTCTTGGTCTCCGAAACAAGAGAGCGCCATTGCGTCCGATCCTGTGCCATGCTTCGCCTGCTTCGTCGCACCAGCGGTACCTAGGTCGGCCAACAGGCCGTCGGCGATTAGGCTTACCCATGAACGCCTTTTTAGTACCACGATCGTCATCCATTCTCTGTAAGTGGCCAAGCCATCGGATCATTTAAGATTTAAATTCTCCCTTGCGCTACATCTAAGGGCGTTTTGGATACGGATGTAAATTTCTTCGGCTCTAGTATTATTGTCCGTAATAGTGCAGCCTAGATATTTTAATTTTGGGACACCTTTATACGTCTATCAATTACAGATATAAAAATAATTAGCCAAGTGCGTGTCGAGCCACGCGCGTGAAGGGTTCCGTGGTTTCCCTCATAATATAGAGACATTCATTAATTTAATCTTTAAGATTAATAAAAATATCTTATATTTTAACAAATATCATGTTTGTATTAATAATTTTCAATAAAATTTGCGCGAAATAATTTTTTTACTTTGATCGACTATATCTCGATAACTGTAAAAGCCTACATAGCCGTGATAATTTTCCTTTTACATTCATTTTATGTACTACTACCATGAATTTTTTCATATTTTTAGAAGCTGTAGTTTTGTGGGTAAAGGGGGGTCACTTAACTCTAAGAAAATTTGACACTTTGAAGCTTAATATTTCGGAAACAGTTCCTCGTTCAGAAAATTAGTTTTCCCGTGCCTTTAGTATTTTTAAACGACCTATCCAACGATACCCCATACGATGGGAAAAATGAGAAAAAAATGTTTGGTCTCACTTTACATATAGAGGAGACAACCCAACAAAAATTATTTTTCAAGATTTTATTGTACGACTTTTTCGGCGTGATATGTACATATGTATACTCATGCCGAATTCCAGCATTCTAGTATTAAGGACCTCGGAGCAAAGCCACAGACAGACAGACAGACAGACAGACAGATAGACGGACATGGCGAAACTATAAGGGTTCCGTTTTGACTACGGAACACTAATTAAGGCCGGAAATCGAAGTAGCTGTATTTTTCCGCGAGTTATTGTCAATTATGTAACAATTGAAGTAGGTACATAAATACCAATTTAAAATCAAATTCATATTAAAAGAACAGAAAAATCAAGAGCCACCTAACAAGTATGAAAATAAATTACGACCGCTTAACTTAACTTAGATATAAAATATTAATTATAGTTATTTCTATAAATTAAAAATCAACATATCGACCAACTATAAAAAACGTAAATGTGGTTTGTAAAGACAAAAGTTAGTATAAAAAGTATTCCTTTTAACGACGTCAGCCGATTAAAAACCGTAAGTGTGAATAGAAACGCCGACACCCGATTAAAATCCGTATCCAACGCACGACAAGTGGAAACGGGCTGTTACACGTGTTTTTAATTATAATAAATATGTTTATATATAAGTTATATATAGTTTTAATAAACTAAAGTGACATGTAATAATAGTATTCATAGGCATTAAGAAGTAATTTAAAAATACACAGAACAAAATAATATTATTGCTTTAGTACACGTGGAAGATAACGCACTTATCGAATTTATTCCGTAAAAAAATCAACAAAATAATTATCATGCCACATACTCGTATTTACAGCAATAATGCGATAAATATTCTAATGTATTTGTGTTTAGTTTTTGGATTATATTCGGATATAAGCAGGAACATTGCCGTCAACAATTTAACTAAACTGTACTGCGTATCCTGTGCGTTTACCTCAGCTGTGATGAATTTGTTTATTGCTTACGAAGTAGCTATTAAAAATATAGCCGCTGTGACCATAGGGTATAGAGTACTTATTTATAATTGTGGAGTGTTGGTAACAGTTCTCGCAAATAGAGATAATGTTCATAAATATATAGCAACACTGGGTAATATTGACTCTCAACGCTTGATAAGATTCAAAAAATCTAGGTTACTTGCCGTACATTTCATTTTTGTACTTATATTATTGATGGGTATATGGCGCGTTTTACAAATAACTTATGTATATTCCGATTTAAATACCGAGTATTATTTGTTTGTATTTTGGACGATAATGGGCAGTAACTTAGTTCATGTGACCAGAATAATGATGTTCGAACTGCTATGGCGCTATATGAAGTCGCTGAGATTAACAATGGAAAGAAATGTTGATATGTCGCGCAACCTGAACGACGTGGAGGTTAAAACAGAAATCGAGACGATACAGAAGTACTTCAATGTTTACAAGGAACTTCTAGACAATCTCAATTGTATAGGACACGCTTCGAAATTTTTGGTAAGATAATAAATTCTAGTGTTACGCGCGTAATACCACGACGACCGCTCTGGTGTAATTGTGGTGAACGCGCTATTAACGCCGGTGGTCGCGGGTTATATAAACATTCGTTCCTAGGTCTGGTCCATGTGGGTATTCTCACTGTGCCTCGGAGAGCACGTAAAGCCGTCGGTCCCGGTTGTTATCACAGTCACCTGATAACGATCGTTACTCATAGTAG